>UCOL01002849.1:0-22638 GCA_900474335.1 Ormyrus nitidulus | reverse complement strand
CCTCTTTCAGTGCGGAGAAGAGTGACGACGACGACGCACCCCCAAGCGGCGCATTGTTCGAGCGTTGCCCCCGCGGATTTTTACCTTTTCACTTTTCTTCCCGTTTTCTGCCTTTTTCGTATTATCAGTTTCCTCGCGAGCAGTCGCGGAAAGCCGCTGTAAAATTGAATTTTTTTTCAACCCTCGGCCTTGAAATAACAAATTTAGATCGGCCTTTGTGGAAGAGCGCGGGAACCGAATATATACTTTTTAGAAATCGTTATTTATGACTGAGATCTTAGCGACACTGGGAATAGCTTTCTGTAATTTAAGTGCGACGCTAAATTATGTGACTTAGAAGATGAAGCGGTAATTTTGGTAACTCTGGAAACAGAGAAAGATATACTTTTTATTTATTGATTGTGAAAACGGTTATAAATTGCATTCTTAAATTTATTATTCATCTTTTATGCTGCAACAAGTTCATTAAAAATGTAGATTAATGAATGTTCGATGACATAATACTTTCTCATAAATTGCACTCATAAATTGTATGATCGGAGATAATGATATAAAATACTGAGAATATTGATGATAGAAAATTAAAGTCAATTTATTATACTTATTAAAAGCCAACAATGGATACTGATTCATATGAAAATATTCATTTTCCAGAAGTCTTGATATATTGATGAACCGTAATTAATTCAGTACGATCAGTTTAGCAAGAGATGGATGATTTTATTACAGAATTGTAATGCAGATTCTTAAAAAAAAAACCATTCAAGTATGAACATCAAATACTACAAAGCACATATGCAAACGGATATTGATATTTTAAATTCTTTTACGAATCAACGACAATTATTATTGTCTTTAGAATATCAACAATATTATAGAGTCGCAGGTTTCAGTACTAGAAGAACACGAAAATGAAGTAAAAGTCGTAGTACATCACTGACTAGCTAGTCCGCGTTCCGGCTGGTCGCGAAATCCAGCGCGCGGCATTGTTTGCTTACCGCGCTACCGCGTATAAACAATTCCGGGAGACGGAAAGACGGTGTTGCGGCGGGCGCCTTTAAAGCCTCCAGGTCTGGGATGTTTTAAGAAAGTCTTAGGGAGTTCCGGAGGAAATTTTCCTGAAATCGGATTACACTCTCTCTTGTCAGGACGACGAGAGAGAGAGAGAAAAAGAGAGAAGAGAAGAGGCTTCCGTCGCTGCACTGCCGTTGCTCCATTGTTACTCGGCTAATTCAATGATAAAGAGGTGCGTCTTCGGGTGATATTTTCAGATCTTAGGCGGAGCCTCCTCTTGTTTCGTCTGCTTTGAGTTGATGTACGCGGTCTTAAAGTTACGTTCTTTCCGAACGGCTGGTAAATTCCAGTATTTCTCTCGAGCTTTTCCAAAGACTCCGAACTGACTTCTTGTTGTGCTGAAGAGGTGAGACCGGTGACGGTGTTTTGGGTAAGCAATGGGTTACCGGCTTGTTTTGATTTATTTAGAAGGATAAACGATTCGAGTACTTAAGAAAAGCTTTAAGCAGCGAAGAACCAATGAAAATTTCTCGGCAATTTTTAAGGTAGTTGTTCCCTCAATTAAAAAACTGGAGAGTCAGTTGAGATATTAAAAAAAATTTTCTTTTCAAACACTTTATTGTTGCATGAAAAGTATTTAAAAAATATTTTCCAAATTTTTAGTATCTTCTGACGTATCTTGCGATATTGTCAAACTGTATGACGTACCTTGCGATGTTCTATTGTTTCCGCAACTATAACCACGAAATCATGATTTTGCTTTTTTTAATAATTAATATCTTTTTATTTTACACGCTAAGGTATAATAAATTTTATATTTTTGGAAAGCTGGAAGATTAATCTAGTAAATAGTAGTTTTTCAATGTCGTCATGAATCGCTATCTATAAAAAAGTCTTCTATTTCCTATCTCTCAGAGAGCCGTTCTCATAAGAGGACATGTTAAGTATCTCAACTTTAAATGTTATTATTTTTAATTTTTACACGGTAAGTCACCTCAAATTTTATTCAGTATATTCTGTATGTTCTAATGAGTATTTCTAACTAGTTTTTAACATGGTCTTGGAGAAACAAAAAAACTATAGAGCTACCTTAAAAACAGAATTGACATTCTCGCGCAAACTGTGCGCTCCTTCATTTCCCGAAGACCGATGTTTCTTTATACATGCAAGAGAAGATGCGATTTTGAAGAGAGGATCTGCTTTTAAGCCGCGCGCACGACAAACACACGCAGGGCGACTTCCGACGGATATATGAAATGAAAAAAGCTTCTTCGCAAAATGAGAAATGGAGAGAGAGGGGGCAGGAGGAAGCTGCAAGCCTCTCTAGCGTATTAAACCGATAGCTTTAAAAGCACACGTGCGTGCGGGTGCAGGAAATTCGCGAAGAGCGCTTTGAAAGCTTCCTCCTGCCGAGCTTTGCTTCGCCTTTCGCCCCTTTTCTCTCTTTCCGCCGCTCCGCAAAGTCGAACGCGGCGCGACTTCCGCGAATTATCAAGTGCAGTTTCTTTAATGTAGCTCCTGTCTGGTAAGCTGCGCAGACAGCCTTATTTTTACCGAGTCATTTTTCCCGACGCATTCGAAGCGGCGGGAGAAAAGTGTTCTCGATTGTGCGCCGATTGAAAAAAAGCGAGAGAAATAAAAATCGCTAATGTATTTCATGTGCTCGGGACGCTTTCACAAAAGTTTCCGAATTTTAACGCGATCCAATACTGATACTCGCGAGGCAGGCTGCACTCCAAATACTGATTTCGCGAGAATCAGGTCAAACTTCGAAATCAAATAGACGCCTAGTCCTACTTACATGCAGTTCATCCTCCCTTTGAAGCCGTAATCTCCGCAAGCCGAGACAGCAATCAATATCCCGTTCCATCCTCCACAAGAGGATCGCGTTTATTATTTAAAACGCGGCAAAAGCTCGCGATTAGATAGGCAGAATAAATAAAGCGGGTCCTCTAGCCACATTATAAAGTGAATATCTCAGTGGCAGTGCTTTCCCGGCGAGAGATAAATAGATAATTAGGCAAAATTATGTACAGTAAATAATTGACATCATTACGAAAAACAAATTAAAATCTAAACAAAAGAAATCGAAATATTTCTTTTTAAGCGAGAGAGAGGGAGAGAGAGGAGAGGCATGCGTAAAGTGCGAAACGTGCTCCGCTAATAACGGCGGGGTTTTACGGCAAACAACTCGGCATTATGGTGTGCCCTCCGGGCCATAAATTATGCAAAGTGGTCGCGCATATGTAGGCGCACATGTAAGCGCGAGCGCGCACCAGTGCTTAATTCGAGCCCCCTCCGCCTCTTCTGCCTTGCTTCTTCTTCCCTCCCCCCGCCTCCTCCTCGAGACTTTCCTTGCTCGTCTTCTCGCCCCCTGGCCCCCCCGCCTGCCGGGCAAACTTTACCAGTTAATAGTTACCAATAATCGTCCTCTCTCTACGGCTTTAGTCCCTCTCTCCTTCGCCGCCGCCGCCGCCGCCGCTGCTGCTGCTGCACGGAATTATGGGCAAAGTTTCGCGGCGCAGCAGCCCCGGCGCGCAAAATGAGCCCGATCGTGCGAGTGGAGCGCATGTGGGGGCCTTTTTCGGCCGCTTTCTTCATAATTAAATCGAACTTTACGAGTCTGCCGGGCCGAATCTCGATTTAACGGCCGCGATAACGAGGCTCGAATCGGCTCACGTCTTTCTATTAAATTTTCAGAGCCGTATATATACCTTTCCCCCTTCCCCCCTTTTTTTTATGCGCAGGTAGACTCTCGGGCGCGCGGGCGAGAGCGAGGGTGGAAAAATTTTCTAGCAAAGAAATCAGAAGGTATAAGGCCCGGGGGCTGGGGCGGCATTTCGACTCGACACGCTCGAAAATAAACTTGAGACTCGTAAATGCGGAACGTGTACGGAATTCATCCCGCGTATTTATACGTGCCCCGATAGCATGCAAGCTCTCTCTCTCTCTCTCGCGCCCGCTATACACGTACGCGCTTTCGTTCCTTACTGCCGTCTTGCTCTCTTTCTGCGTTGGTACTTTGCCTCTTGAGCCCTTTAGCAGGGGTATGCAGCCCTTGTCTTTAGCCTTTTTCTCGCTTGATTACCGCTGCGCTGTTTTTTTTCCGGGGGGATACGAGCGCGGGATTAAACTTTCGAAAATTGTATGGAATATTCGCGGAGCGAAAACTGTATTTTTTTATTTTCGGCATTGGAATTTTAAACTTTTCGTGCGCAATTAAACGAACGACGGGAAATCTGTAACGGTTGTAAAATTAAAATTAGTTCTGAAATTGAGGGGCGGTTGAAAGTTTTCAATATAAATTTCATTTACATAAAATAGAGAAATTTCCGGACATCAAATTCGTTTCGCTCAAGTCCGACGTGCTATTAACAAACTGCAGTTTGATTATGCTTTTGAAAAGCCGATTTTGCGAAATTACCCGCTGCGTGTTTTTTAATTGGAGCATAAAGTTGGGAAATAGTTTTATTTATTTGAGATGGTATTTGCGAAATGAATTAAAAATAATTAAATACTGTTATAGTAATAAGTAATAATTAGTTTAAAATATCAGTTTCGAAACTTTTAACCGTAAATTTTGAATGGCGTAAAGTAGAAGAGCTTACTTTTCTTTTTCTATAAAACTTAGAAAAACGAAGGCCAGAGAAATGTCAAGCGTCCTTATAAAGGTTGAAGTAAAGTTAGTGATGCAAAGAAACTCGAAATTAAAACTTTGAAGCAGTCTCGTTTTTTTTTCAAACTTAAAAGGAGCAGAAAACTGAGACCCAAAATTTAAAAAAATAAAACGGCAGAGCCATTTTTTTGAGACACTTTCCCGGGTTATTGTTACCCCGATAAAGCAATTCGGCTTTGAAAAAGCTGTACAAATGTTCGTTAATTACCGAGGCTCCGTTCTCCAAAGTAACGGAGGAGAAATCTCCTTGAACGTCGCTTTTAAATACTCCCTAAAACATAAGTACCTCCTCATCGGGAATAAGTTATTCAATGCGCTCGGTACTCCAGGAAAAAAGAAAAAGCTCCCATCGATAAAACTCGGGCCTTCCCGCGAAGGGCGTCGTAAAAAGCAAGGCCTCCGGCCGGCAGCCCCTAAGTCAGAGAGTAGCTTAGGTCGATGCACCTTTCAAAGGAGGCAGGATGAATAAGCGAAAAGCAGGAGTCGGTCGAGCGTGAAAACTCTTGGAACAGCGACTGTGCAAGTAGAGAGGGCACGAGGGAAGGGGGGGAAGAGAGCGAGAAGGGGACTGCGGGTAGGGTCAAGTGGCAAATATTAGTACGAAAATCGGCGGGGAGCCTGCGAGCTTCCGCGACGAAAGCAGCTTAAAGTACTCCTGCTGCTCCTCCAGTCCCGGACTTGCGCGTCCCTCGTACTGGAAAGCTTACCCAATTCCCGCTTTCGCCGTCCCGTGCAGCCCCTAAACGAACGAGCGCAGCGCAATTCCAGCGCGGCCGAGTTGCCCCTACGTCCCCCTCTCGCTCACCCCCCTCTCGGCCGACGACCTGGTCCGCAAGTCTAGAGACCGGCGGCCGAGAGAGCTCGGCGTATACCCACTTCGTGGTTAAAGCTCGCGATCTCGCGGTGAATGCTAGTCTAGGATGCTCGGACCCTCCGCCCCCCCGAGCCGCCACCGCCGCCGCCACCACCGCTGTTGCCGAGCTCCGCAGTACGCATGCCGAAACTGTATTGCCCGCTCCTACGGCCTCGGTCCACGTCTGTTATTACGCACGGGCTGCGTGCGCCTGCCTGTGGGGGTGCAAGGGGGATTTGCGCCGACTCTCTCTCTCTCTCTCTCTCTCTCTCTCTCTCTCTCTGTGCGGCTGCCTCTTTTGACTATTAAACGCTGTATTGGGCGAAATTCAATTTTCGAGTTTATTAAAAAAAGAATTTTCATTGTGCTGGGTTTCGAGGAGCGCGATTGATACAGATTCAATAAAAATGTTCCGGCGTGTTTTCATTCGAATGGCAAGCCCGGTCTGTTGAAGCAATAAAAAAAAACTGAATTAAAAACTGTTGTAAATTACTCTATACTCCAATTACGGCTTTTTGGAAAAAAAAAACCTGCGGCCTCTTAAATCTTGGCGCAACAATTCTCATAACGTCAGTTTCATTATCCCTCATTAAAAAGAAATTAACATCCAGCAGCGCGCCCGATCCCCTAAAAGGGTCGTGCGACCCCAACTCAGCCGAAAATAAAAGCCCCCCTCCGAAGCGGAGGAGGACTTGCGGCAGCGGTGCGTTAGAAATTCGCCCGAAATTTTTGTCCTGCCGACTGTTGGCGCAAGCGCCCCCCCCCCCGACCTCAAATCCCGCAGTCGCGCATGCAGACGGATTTCGTTCTCCCCCCAGCCCCCGAAAGAGTTTCGCCGCGGCGATTCGCGCTAATGCAAACTAATTACCTGCCGACCGGAAGTTAAAAGTGTGGACAAACCGCCGGCCGGCTTGGAGGTTCTCCGCAGAGAGACGGCGGAGGAGGAGGCGGACAGTCGGAGAGAGGAGAGGAGAAAACCGAGGCTCGCGCGCCGCCGCGCGGTCTGCTATGCCCGAATAATTCCCACGGGCCGTGTTTACACATAGGCACTTTGCTTCTCGTTTGGATGCGCGTCCCTGCCCCCACCCCGGCTCTAACGTCTGCTAAGAAACCGCGCCGCGTCGCCCCCGTTAATGCGCCAATTGACAAAAGCTGCTCCCGGGGAATCGTTTGCGAGGCGATCGAGCGGGATTTTACGCGCTCCGCGGGAGCAAGTGATTTCGGAATAAGTTTTCGCGGCTGGAAAAAATACGTTTTTTTCAACGCGATCGTCGCCGCCGTCGGTGAAATATAATTCTGGATTGTTTTCGGGAGCCGCGGCAAAAGTGCAGGCTAATAAATGCTCTCGGGAAGGTACACAGCGAAACGAGCAAGTAAGTGCGTCTAAGTAAACACGGTTTCGGAATTAACGTTTACCCAGCTGCCGCCGCGGCTGACCGAAATCATCGCTCGCTTCCGGTTTCCTGTGCACATACACGCCGAACAATGTAGATAAGCGCGGAGGGGAGATAAAAAAATCGAGAATAAATCAAGCCGAGATTATTCATTAAAAGGATTCCGATAATAAAAAAAGGGGTTGTGTGTGCGTTTTGCGCGCTGTTGGCGTTCGGTAAGCCGAGCACGTCTGACGAGAGAAACCCTTTCTCTCCGGGCCGGGCTTTAAAGTACAAAGCTCGGCCCGAGGTGCTAAGCAGGCCGTTTTTTTTTCCTACTGCAGCGCTCCCTTTGCATTCCTTAGATTGTGTACAGGGGGCCTTGCCTCTAAACTCCTCGGTTCCCTTGTGTCAGTGTCGCGTCACGTCGCGCCGGCGGTGGCGGCGAAGAATAATATCCGGCACGAAGCTCTTGAATAAACATGCGCTCCGAGGGCATAAAGCAGAACTAAGCAGGAGGGCGCTTGCGGGGCGAAAAAGCGCGTCGGCAGTTACGGGCAAACGATGAAAAATGCATCCGCGAGTCTGGCCCGCCGCCACTGGGCAAACAAAGGCCGGCTGCTGCTGCCGCTGCCGCTGCTACTGCTCTGCTGTTGCTGCGAAATTCTTTCTAACTTAATTACTCTCGACTGCTCGTCTACGGCCGAGGAGTGAAGCGATTTTTGTGCTTTCTCGGCTCGAGTGCCGCTCTTTCTTCCCGCGCTCTCGTTATTTTTCCTTCTTTTTCTGCTTCTTTGGTAATGCGGTTCGCGGTTTTGTTTGCTCCTCGGAATTTTTAAAGATCTCCGCGTGCCTTTACTCTCCCTCTGTCTCTTTCCTTTTATTTTTTTTCGCCCAAGATCTCTTTTTGCGGCGGGCCGGGTAAAATTATTTGTACTCGGATGGAGTGTTCTTACTTATTCTCGAGATGCCGGATTGTTTGCGGTATTAAGAGGCAGCGGAAAGAAAGCGCGACCGACCGGAAACGTTATCTTTCTTACCGAGTTTCTCGCTTTACAATATTACTAGAGCTTACCAGTCGTAAAAATAGATAGTCTGCACTGCAATGTTTTTTTTTTGCATTCGAACGATGAAAGAGGGAGAAGGTATTTTATTTGCGAGAAATTTAAATTCCTTCTTATTACGTGCAAAGCAGCTGGGATGTAAAAAAGGAAAGGTACGGCTCGTCAAAGATTATTGCACGGCTCGTATATATACAAACGACTCTCGTCTCGGAAAACAAGCGTGAATCACACTTTTACACCAGTTCTTACGAAATTCGGCGAGGAAAGCCAAAAATGTTGGAGCGCATCAAATGCACGAAACTCTCTCTCTCTCTCGCGGCTCTCGCGTGGACGTTAATGGGAGCGTCGATGAAACGGAAGGAGTCCGCTCTCGCGATAAAATAGAATATTCGGTATTTTTAAGAGCTCGAGTTTTAGAAAGACGCGTGGAAAGCGCGATCGCTCAAGTAGAAGAAGCAGATGAAGACAAAAAGAGAGAGAGAGAGAATAGGAAGCCGCGACGTCGCTCTCGCCAAAAGGAGGGGACGAGGAGGAGATAAGGCAAAAGGTATTTGCAAACGAATAAATACTGGACGGGAGCCAGCAGCGACGGGTTTGTTGCTGGCACTAAAAGTTCATTTGCGTAATGGCCTGTTAAAAATCCGCCGTTCGGATCCCCCCCTCTCTCTCTCTGCGTCGAGTCGTTCGTTCGCGCGACGAGCTTAAGGTCGACGATCGCTTCGACGATTATTTATTATCTTTTTTTTTTCTCCTTTCCTTTATAACCCGACGAGCGATTGGCGCTGCCCTTCTTTTTTTTAAACTTTATGTGGGAGGGAGTTCAGTCGAGCTAAAATAGTCGCAATGACTTGAATTTTATCGTGACGTTCTCGCGATTACGTAACGGCCTTGAAAAGTCATTAAGAATCGCTGAATATCGGGCGAATATGTATTCGCTAAATGAAGAGGTTCTTAGAGATTAGAGATTGAGTTGCGTAATAAAAGCTGCTTATTATTTGAATTTTTTTTATCTCTGTACATTTTGTAAATATATATATTTTGTTGCACAGTTTTACGCAACAAGCTTGCCTGCTTATATAAAATGGCAATACAATTTCATTAGTGCATTATGCAAAGTTATTGTGTACATTCTACGGCGGATAGAATTTTGTTCAATTTTAACCACCGTATTTATTATAATTCAGAAATTTAGCACTGCTTTTTTTTAAAACATGGATTGAATAATAAAGGCTAACAAAACAAAGCTGAATTTTTTATGCCCATTAGACGGATTTAACCTCGTTAAAGAATAAAAATTTAATGAAAACACCCATTATTTTCTCTGTAAAAATAAATAAGTGAAACTAAGATAGTACTAACATGTATATCTATGTTAGTTTCACTTATTTATTTTTACAGAGTTGTAGCATTTCACATTGTACCCACCCCCTCTTCCATTGATCGACATCTCCGACATTCTTATCAAAGCCGCGCATACTTTCGACAAGAGCGAGGCGAGCGAATCGTCACTTGGCTGAATATAAGAAGGCAGGGCGTGCATTGTAACAAGAAATTCGATTTCCGCGCGACGCGAGAGGCGCGTCTCTCAGTCAGCCTTTTTCAGCGGATATATATATATAGAGGGAAAGGGAGAGATCCCGTAAGGTTGTGTAATAACGCGGGGGGGTAGTCCATGCTCGCGAACGCGGGGCGCACCGGGAGAGAGTCGGAGGCGAGAGTGCAAAGATGCATCGGGTAGGAGGATGACAAAGGCCATAAATCAGTTGTAGCAAGAGAGGAGTCTCCTTTCTTCTGCCTCCACGAGGGGGGAAAAGGGCGCCGAGGCGGCTTCTCTAAGCGCGAGAAGAAGAGAATAAAGGTACTTCAGGAATCACTATAAATGGTAATGGAGACCGCTCTCTCTCTCTCTCTTCCTTCGAGCTTTCTTGTAAAGTACACGCAGAGAGACCGGCGGGGAGGAAAGGTTTGAAAATGTGCTATTTCTTCCGGGACGGACGTAAATAGAGGCCTTTGCCAAGAGGCGTCCATCGCGGGGGTGAATTTTCTCTCGATGTCCTACGCTGGAAAAGAGTCCTCAATTTCGAGGCTCCGGGAGTCACCGATGCGCAAAGCGCGCGTCAAATCATGGGTCTGCGTAATTTTTGCCTCCTTCCGGCCTCCGCTTTTTCATTCCTTTGCGTCTCCTGTTCTGGAGAGCTTCAAAGAAAAAACGGCGGCGTCCGCGAGTTCTTTGAAAAATGGCAGGCGTAATTTCGAAGCTCGCGATTAAATTAGATTTATGAAAAATGGCTAATTACGCGAAGCAGTAAAGATAATTGCAGTGTCTAGCGGTGCTGCAGCCTTTGTTCGCTAATATCAGTCCCGTGCCTCTGCTAGTAGTTATGTCGCGACATTAAATTGATGAAAATGAATAAAACTTTTATTAACGTTTTTTATTTGCCCGAGTAATAAAGATTTCGTCATTCAGCCCGCGCGTCAATTTTATCAAATTCCTCGCGAGATTGCAACTTCTTTACGACAGTTTCGCAGATGAGCAGGACGAGGCACGGTTGACGATTGAAAAGCAGTTACCGGGATTTGCTTATTTTTACGAGGGCAGTAATGGCATAAATCTCGAAATTTAACGCGCGCCTTCTCAAACATAAACCCTAATTGAAAATTTCGCAAGAACTGCGACGCGACTCCGTCGGGGCATATTTTCGAGCCTTCCTCGCTGAAAATTACAGTCGGCGCGCACACACACACGCGCGCGCATAAATCTGCGAATTAAGCAGTGCGAAATCCCCGCCGGAAACGGGCCGTTATCGACGACAATCCGCATAATTTCCAAACGCGAGAGCCCAAAACTCCACTCGGGCAAACACACTCGGTGTGTGTACGCGAACCCTCGCCCAGTATTTCTCCGGGATTCAATTTTGCGTTAGCGCGCAGCCTTTTTTTATGAGAGAGAGAAGCCGAAAAGTTTCGCGGGCCACCGGGCGATTTGAGAAAGTCGGCGTCCTCTCCCCGACTCTATATGGAGGAGGGAATCAGCCGAGCGCGACACGAGGAGAAGCCGTTCCGCAGATGCCATTACATTTTGTTACCCTCCTCGGACTCCCGGGTCCTTTCCGTGCCGCGCTCGCTGGTATTCCAGAAATTTATGAAAATCCCGGAGACCGGTTTCGGCCAACTTCGCCCAAAGAGCAATCGTCCTTTCCGCCGGCGTTACGCGCAAAATCCATATTTCCCGCGCGTCTCGCTCTCCCCGCCGCCCGGGCCGATATTACCGAATCGGGAGGGGGAGTACGTAGAATTCGGGGGAGAGTTCTAATTGAGACTTTTATGCTTATTGGAGGTTATCAGGGAAACTTCATTGGCAAAAGTTTCCCTCCGTCGAAATCTGGAAATTGAATTCAATTAATCAAATTTTTATCAGGTTTACATTCGAAGAACAATTTACAATCAGGGAATGAAACGCGCCGTGTCGATGTACGAGAAGAAAATAAAAGTTTCCATCGGCATAGAAATGTTTATTAAAAGAAGCTGGGAAACCGTTTCTAAAAATTCCGCCTGTATCACGTACTTTTCGAATTAAAAGTTAAAGAACTCGGATACTTCGCGAGGCCGCGCTATATATCGCACACCTGAAAGTTGCCGCGATCAGGGCGCAAGATCCGCGCGCCGGCACAGAATAAGACGCTTTTAGGCGGCAGCGCGCGCAAGTGCGGCTACGTGACGGAGCATCCCCGGGCCGCCGCCGCTTAATATTCAGCGCGCGATTTTTATTACAGAAGCCGCGGAATTTTAGCCGCCGGCTGGAAACACGAGTCGATATGCGCCGCGCTTTGTGCCGCGGCGCTGCTTCCCTCCCGCGCCGCCTAGTTTTTACAATTACGCGAGAGCGACTCCCGGAGAGAGAGGGGAAGAGAGAGCCCGGGCTGATAAACGCCGGCCCTGAACGTCGAGTAAGTGGCCGAGGGGGGTGAGAGGGAGCAAAGCGCATTAAAAGTTCCTAACGAGACTAGACGATAAGTTCCCCCGGCTTTGGAAAGGCACGACGCCGAGGGGACGTGGCCAGAAAAAACATTTATACGCTAGACTAAAGCGGGCCGAGTTTGTAATGCCGCTCTCCGCTCTCGGGGAATTAATTGGTAACACTCGATTTTAAGTGCAACAGGGAGTTTTAAACCCTCCGAGCACGAGCGCCGAGGGGGGGAGTAGCTTGACTCGTCCGACCTTTTTATGATTATATCGCAGCTGCTTCGGCAAGTAATTGAAATTAAGCCAGGACAATCCGGGGATGATAATACACTTTCTTTTTTTTTTCCAGAGCAGCAATATTATCGCGAGGTATGATCCTCGGCAAACAGCAGAAATGAAAAACTCCGACGGCGGCGGCGGAGAGGTTTTTCGCGAAGGCAAGCAATACGGCGCGGAGCCACGGATGATCTCCCGCGCAATTTCAATTTAAAAATTTCCATTCTTCCGGCGGCGGCGGCAAAGTCATCGCCGAGCGGCGCGCGTGTATAATGGGAAAAAGCGCTGAATCGACGGGGCGCGAAAAAAGAGGAGCTCTCTCTCTCCGCGGGCTTCGGAAATTCGCGCGCGCGCGGAGAGGGAAAATACAGAGGCGGCATATAAAATATGTCTCGCGGTGGTGGTATAGTCCTTCCGCCCGTAGCCCGGCAGCCAGCCAGTTATCCTTCTTGGCCAGCCTCTCGCTCTCGCTCCCGAACTAGTTAAATCATCCGGCCGCGGGCGGCGGGGCTAAAGCGCATTCACGGCACGTAGCGAGAATTTATTTCGAGCGCATATATACGGGACGGGGGGACGGGGGGAGATATAGTTGCGCGCCGCAGAGTTTTCGCTCGGCGGAGTTTTGCTACCACTTCGTATGACTGCGAGTCCCCCCGGTGATATGCGCCAGCCGGATAGAACCCGAGGCTTTCTTATATGAAGCCGTCGAGGCTCCGACCGTCGGTGCGAAGCGGCCGTTTAGAACGAGAGAGCGATCGAGGACGCCTGAAGAGAAAAAATTCGCCGACGGATTAGAAGCTGCTTTTTGGATGGATTTTTGAGGAGGAATCGCAGTGCATGTAAAGTCAAACAAGTGATCCGAACGGTAATCCTTCCCTAACTTCTGTCTGAATCAGAAATTTCCAGGCAGCCGACTTCTTTCTTCCGCCGGCTGGCGAAAAACAGACACAGACCGAGAAAATCGAGTACAAAGGCAAAAAAAAGAGAGGAAGAGAAAAAGAGAAGGAGGGGAAGGATAGGATCGCTTATCGGAAAGTCTACTGCGATGGCTTAGCCCATTACTTCTTGCGGGGTCGGCGTGCAGAGCGCGTGCCTTGAAGATTCAATCGATAACCTGCAGGTGTTACAATCTACGGCGGGCGAAGGAAGGGGGGGGGGCAGGATTTCGAGATGGTTTGCAGCCCGAGTTTACGTCGCTGCCGCTTTTTCCGAGGCGCATCCCCCTCCGGGGAATTTCCCGCTGGTCCCCCCCTTTAATTGTCTCCCGGACCGATAATTTTCCGATAACGGAGAGACGCAGGGCCGCTCGCGCTGCCAGACCCGAGAAAAACTGCCGAAATATATTTCGCCTCCTAATGGAACGCTTATATAAAGCTCGGGGAGTCTTAGCGAGGCGCTTTTTGCGATTTATGGCCGGCGGGAATTTTATTTCCTGTTTACGGCGCCGATGTGTATCCGATATATACGCGTCTCTGCGCGCTCACCTGGAATTTGCATCGACTCGGCTCCCGACCAAAAAAAAAAATGGCTTTATTAACTCGGAACGATTGCGTTAAAAACGCTCGGGACAGCGGAACAGCGGCGGAGCGATCGGGCGATTTTACATCGTGCATCATTACGCCGCGAGAACGGCACATCCTATTCGAGGGCATTGAAAACGGCGCCCTCTCAAAAATCCCTCTCCTCCCTCCGGCGAAAGCCTTTCACCGCGCGATGCGCAGATAAGCTCCGGCCGTTAAAATACACACTCCCTCTCTCTGTCTCTCTCTTGCGCGCGCAGCAAAATCCTAACGAGTGTTTTAACTTTAACACCGCTGCCAATAAAACTGATCCAGCGCGCGGCCCGAAGCCGTAATCCCGGCTGCTGCTGCGGGGGTTATTAGTGCCGTTATAATAACGGGCAAAACATTTCCGCGTCGGAGAAAAGCTCAAAGGGAGGGAAGCTCGGAAGCGTCGAATCGGAAGCCCACCCACACCCTCGCGATAATCACGGGCCAGGTGTGCGTGCGCTCGCATCGCTTCGTTAAATTACATATATAGCGTATACGCGCAAAATGATGAATCGCTCGGAAAGACTCGAGCTCGCGCGCTCTCCTTCAATTAATCAATCGGACACATCACATTTCGACCCGCGTACAAATAAAATCGAATGGAAGAACCGCGCGGAAATTTTGTACGCAGGCGCATTCTTTAATTTGAGCGACAACCCTCCGCCGCGGCGAGGATTCGGCCTGTAGCGCCGCTTTCAAAATAAACACCACCGACGGCCGCACGCACATCGGTATATTTGATCACCGCTGATGATGAATCCGCGTCGCCGTTACATTGCGGGAATAATGGATTACAACGGTTATTCGCGCAAATGCAGGGGCCGGGCTTCCATTTGTCGGCGCGGCGGGGAGAAAAATACGGGAGAGCCAACAAAAATTGTCATCATGATCTTCGATACGGCGCGTATTACGGGATCGGAAAAACAAAACCCGGCTCTCTCTCTCTCTCTGTCTGCAGGCGAGTTCGCCTCGCGTTTCGTGCGGAAAAGTCGCCCCTCTCCGCTCGGCCACATCCCGAGTAAATAAAGCGTATTTCTTCTGGAAACGACAGGAAACTCAATAATCCTTGAAACGAAAGGCGCGAGGGAGAGAGAGAGGTCGAGTGGACGCTGAAAGAGCGACAAAGCTCTCTCTCTCTCTCCGAGTGGGTCGTCAGCGCTGCAAAAGTTAGATTGGGCAAAACGCGCAAGGCGAGGCGAGGAGGCGAGCGGTGGCTTCGTTTGCTCAAGTGTACACATCTTTCGAAAATCACGATCTTCTCTTTCCTTTCCCCGAGGCTGCCGGCGTCGTCTCACCGAGGGAAGTTTAGCGCGGACAGGAAAGCCGAGGAGCACAATGGGAAGGAGCGTTCGAGCGGCGGATATACGCGGACGTTGTTTTGCAAATTGTGCTCTTTTATTCGAGGCAGCTTTTCCTCCCGTTCGATCATTCGGTCGACTTGTTTTTTTTTCGGTTTAATAACCTCCGAGGAGTGTATTTCGAGAGTCCAACCGGCGTTATGTCTCCGTCGCAATTGTTGCATCAGAAAGTCGTTTTCCTAAGTCGCCGTGACGCAAACGCAGAAACGAGCAACTTCGCATTTAACTTCATTTATATATAAACGGGACTTGTCAGCCCCGAGTCAAAACACACAGCGGAAAGAAAGCGTGTATAGCGAGGTGAGCGCTTTGGAGACACAACGCAGGGAGAGAACAAACACCGGAGATTTTTATTCGCGACGTCGTCGTCGTCGTCGCGGGGGGACGAGGACTGCGGACGCGCGGCTGCTGCTCTCCGCCTCGAGAATAGGAATCTCATGCATGTAAAAATATTCGATTCGAGGTCGACGTACCTCAGTGGGTCGTCGAGAGAAAAGAGAGCGGGAGGAGGAGAGAAGAACACAGGCCCCGGAGAAACGAGTGTGGGTGGAGAGATGGAACGCGGACGCTCGGCAGACACGGCAGCGTCTACCTTGTCTTCCTTGACGTTTGATTTCGAATCGCCTCAGGGTCAAAGAGATCATTTTCTGTATGCCCGAGCCGGGAGTGCGCCTATATAGAGCCGAGAGACGGAGAAAATTACTTTTATTATGATAAAGAGGGTGTCGCTCTCTCTCTCTCTCTCTCTCTCTCTGTCTCTCACTCCTCTTAGATCAAGATTTATGCTGCGCCGTTGAATATATGTACGTCGATGAGAGAGGCGAGGAGAGAACGGAGAGGAGGAGGAAAGCATAGGCTTTTATCGAATTTCTATGGAGAGGTAAAAATCGCGCGTAATCTCACGTGCTTTTGAGCTTTGAGATTCTATTTTACCGTCTTTGCCTATACCCTCGGCTCACAATAGATTTCCGTACTTTGATTTTGATAGAGGCTGTTTCGATCGCGCGCCGATTGCACCCGACGAGTGTCTTATCGCGTACGAAACCGCGGAGGCTCGAAAAACTCCTCGAATCCGGCCGAAAGAGCAACTCTAATACCCGCGGCAGCGGCCCGTAACTTAATAATCGCCGTTCAAACAAGCTCGTCGGCCAGTTCCGTAGCCGTTATGCCCGCATGATTAATTATCGCTGTAAATCCCCGGGTTTAAAATTCCCGTCCGGCTGCCGCTGGATCGCAACGACGAGCGAGAAAGAGAGCTGGGAAGCGAGGCCCCCGATTTTGTGTACACGCGCCGCGCGGCAAATACACTCGGCAAATACAGATATGCGCCACTCGCCATTCGATATGTAGGTTGAAGCTCTGCGGTGGCCGCGCCGCGCGTTTAATTAACGCTATACGGCGGCCTCTCTAAGGCCGAGCCGCATCCTAGCCGGCCTTTATGGAAACGAATTTGCCCGGCAAAAGAGAGTGTAAATGAAAATTCGTCGCGAAGAATAGGTTTTTTTTTTTTTTGGCTCTCGGTCGGTTTATTTTCCCCCCTGTTTTTCTTTCGGAGCTTCGAGCCCGAAGAATCAGGAAGCGGATATTTTTTCGGATGCCTTGCGCGGCTTTTAATTAAGCCCGGCGAGACCGGCAAAATATTGCCTTTGATGAAAATTTTGGGTAATTTCTTTCGGCGCGCGCATTCGGCTCTCGAACCGTCAGCGGCGTGTAACTGGATTTAATTAACTTTTCTCCGCGGTTTCATTAAGCTTGATCCCGCGCAAAAAGAAATTAGTTTCGTAAATTTAGCAAAATTTTTCACCGAAATACTGCGGGTTTGATAAAAAATTTATTTATATCGCGCATTCCTCCCTCAAAGGGAGAGAGCATTCTGACGTAAAATTACTTTGTTAATTCGCAACGCTACACGCGCTCGGCTGCCTTTGGCGAAACGAACGTTTGCAAATTCGGAAATTAGCGAAATTTGATCATTTCAAGAAAAAAAAAAAGAGTCGACGAAGTGAAAAAAGGCTCGGTACCAGCCCATACATTACCCCTCTTCTTGGCGTCGATGAATAATGAAGCGGCGACGCGACGCGGCGTCCATTTCGCCTTTGCTCTATTTTCAGCCCCGCGGCGGGCAGTGTATTATATACACATCGGCGATATAACAATTTCGCCAGGGAGTCTGCGAGTGTTTGTGTTTATAGAAACCTGATAGCCGCCGCTCTCGCTGGCCGACGGTCCCTCCCTCTGTGTCGCTCTTCTAGCGATTTTCGATGAGCGTCAAGCTTTCCGTTGGATAGGTCATGCAATGACTGACCTCGCCTTGCAGGCGCAATATTAACTTTAATTAACCGAGGCGAATTTTTTAATAAAAGTTTGGTAAAGGAAAACGATATACGGGGCGGCGAAATTATCAAGCGATTAATAAGGCGGAGAGCTAAAAATGTAATCGGCCGCCTATAAATATTGACGCGTCGAGCGAACTCGTTCAAAAGCGGCGCGTTTTCATCAAAGCAATAATTTCGCTCCATCAATTAATCCATCAATCTCTTGGCGTTATACTGCGAGCTCGTTACTACGGACCGAGTAGTAATTGCACGTTCCGATGCAGGAGAGAGGCAGACGGATAGCGATCTGCGCGCTCGACTCGATAACGATTAGCCATCCCGGGGCACTTGTAACGTTAACGAATGGAGTGTATCATTTTGACAATTGATGTAAATCTACGCGCCCGTAAACCCGAGATTCTCCGCGGTGGGCGTCTCAATGTACGAGCAGGCAGACGCGCGCGTATATTTGTCGGAGAATTATTCCATCCGACTAATGAAACGTGTTTGCAATTAATAATTAATTAATTGCGAAAGTAGGCTGCACTCCAGCTCCGCTCGACGGTCTAAGAATTTAATAAATCGAGCGATTAATCAGGCGAGCAAAGTTTTGCTTATCGCTATTTTTATTGCGACCGATACACAGGGACGTTTCTAAATACAAGCAACCTTTAATCCGGTCGTCTATTTTAAAATCTCGACCGGCGCTAATACACCTCGAGATTCCCGGATTTATCGGCGTGCAAGATCAAGAAGAAAAAAAAAAAAGCGAAAAGAAAAGAAAGAGAAAAATTTATAAACTCCATCAAAGTTGAATGCGAATAAAAGCGTCGGCTCTAAAATTAAGCGGCCGTAAACTATCGCGGCGGCCTCGTAAAAGCCGCACCGAACTCGTAAAAACTCTATCGAAAATTTATCTATATTTATGCATCGGCCGGGCAAGGGTAGGGGGAGAGGAGGTCGAAAAAAACCTTTCAAGAAAGTTCGCGGGCGCGCGACAAGTTTTCCGGCCGCAATCGCCCGCGGGAGAGAATTGCAGCCGAGTCATCGGGTTGTTTCGGCTAAAAAATTCAGCGCGACACGCGTCGACGTCGCGCGCCGGCCGCTCTCTCTCCCCGGAGAAGGAGAGCATCGGTGATAAATAAGTCAAAGACTCGGGGGCGCGCGCGCAACACGCGATACTTTGAAAGGCGATACATTATACTCGCGCGCGCTTGCGCAAGAGAGAGAGAGAGAGTGGAGGGCCAGCCGGCCGGCCAGTGCGCCGAGTTATCAATCAAGCGCTCGCGCGCCGGGGAGATGAAAAATTTCGTGCGCACGTGTCGCCGGCGCGCGCAGTCCTAGTTAATGTCCCTCCATTATGAGAAAAGGGAGCGAGAGAGAGCTGCTGCGGACGATAGATAACCAATTTGTCCGCTAATCTTTGCTCCCCGATGAGCTCCGCGCGCCGCGCGAAAGGCTATCGGTTTCTGCTCCGTATAAACGAGAAGACTCAGCGAATTCGATATATGGAGCAGGTCGGAATCCTTTGGCCCCGGCTAAGCCCCCCCGGATTGAGAAAAGTGTTGGAGCACTATTTATGTCGGCCGATTTCTCTCGCTCCTCTCGCGGCACCGATTTCGCTCTATTCGCTCGATAAATTATATTACGCGGACGAATCGGCGATGAACACTAAATATGTAATATGGAGGCCCTTTGTAATAAAATGGACGATGCGCATTTTATCGGCCGAGCTTTTTGATATATACGCAACGGCAATTTGTAGTAATTATAAATCGGGGCCCGGTGATGGTATTGAATTTTAGTATACTTTACACGTATTACACTCTCCGGCCGCGCCATTTCTGCAAGCAATATAATGGAAACGATTTTAAATTACGCTCCGCCGGAACGTTTACGTTTTAAGCGGCGAATTTAGTTTGCTGATTAATGTACAATTTCCAATTGCCGATTCCGCGCACATGAATAATTTCGACTCTTTTTCGCCGTCGGCCCGGTAATTATTCATGTATTGATTATAACGTTACACTCTCGGCGCGAGAGAACGCAAGGCACACACATTCCGCAAAGATAAATTTTCTCCGGCGGGTAGCGTAAATATTTAGCTTGTGCATTACAAAGGGGGAGATTTTTTAAATGCGCGCGCGGAAGAAAAAAAAATGAAACCGAGCGCGCTCCGCGCGCGACACGCTTTTTGTTACGTCGACGAGAAAATAAATTCCGAGCACTCGGCTGGACAAGTAAATAGACCGCGAAGTTAACGTAAATAAAGCTTCTTTAGATAATGCGATAGAAATTTTAAAAATGCGAAAGAATTTATTTGCTCACGGTGTGACGGTCATTTTTATACAAAAAAAAAATTCGTATTTTCACCGAAGCATCAGTCCTCGTAAAGTCAATCTGAATAATTATCCAAATAATTAGCGCCATAAGTTAAAAATTAAAAAATCCCTAACAACGTCCATTCGTAGTGCGCAGCGGCCTCGCAAACATCAGCCGGCGGCCGCTGGAAATGTATATAATTCTTAAGGGGCAATTTTTCAGCTTGGCTCCGAAAAATAAAACTAAAATATCCCCGCGTACCGCAGGTGGCCGGCCAAAGTTCATTATTATATGCGCTCGCGAGAGAGCGTTACGGCGCGGGGGACATTTTATTTCTCTCCGGCCGCGAGCATCAACGCCGCAGGCCTCACTCCGTGACACTCTCATTTGCCAAGCGTGACAGGTGGTCGACCGAAAAAAAAAAAAAAAAAATTTCGGCCGCGCGGGGAAATGGAAATTTCGAGAGATAGTGCATGCAGCCGCGGGTCGCCCGGCACACACCGCGTCGGCAAAGAATTGTCCGGCGGCGGCGCGCGGGGGATTCCACAGCGGCGGCGGGCGAAGTACGGGGCCGCTATGAAATCATAAAGTATGCAAAATGCGAATGCAAATCTATGCAATATGCATGAAAATGCGCAAAACGCGGCCGCGAAATATCGGATACGTAATGCACGTAGCTCTTTCGTGTCGCGCTTTTTTCTCTCGCGCCTCTCTCTTTTTTCCCGCGTTGTCTCTCGTACGTGCCGCGCGGGAGATGTGCACCCGCAACAACGCTTTTCTTATTACGACGGCCCGGGCCGCATTATGCAGTGTTTTTTTTCCAATTTTTATCAGCCCGCGCTTGTAAAATTGGCCGCGAGAGCGAAATTGCGCCGTACCTTCCTTTGGGCTGCCCCCCGCCTCGTCGAGAGGAATCAAATTTTTAACGGCGAACGGCGGCGCCCTCGGCGCGGCGAACGAGGTATTATTGCAAATAATTTGCAGCCCGCGGCCATTCGCGGAAAACGGACTAATAAAGCTGATTACGATTTTGAAATTATATTCTACGATTGTGCTCGGCAATAATTTTCCCGATTTTGGTTACATCGATGATGGGGATTTGAATTTCAAACGATACGCCAGTCCGCCCCTGGACCCGAAATGTTGCAATTAAATAATTCGAAACTTGTTAAAAAACATTTAACAATTCCAACTGTTCAACAGAGGGCACAATTTAATACCATTTTCAATTAAAGAGCTGGTCCTATATTCGCTGAAATTTTAAAAGTCTTATTCCAACTAGAATTTTGAACATTTACACGCAAGTATATAATGCGCAACTAATTTAACGCGAGCTGAAGCCGAGTAGCGAGGTTTGAAACTCATTGACTGAGTCTACATTGTCAGGGTACTCCTCTGACTCGAAGCGTCCTCGTGTAGCGCTTCAGAGCGTACGGCGTATTCTCGCTATAATAGTAACATTTAGAGAATTAAGCTGCACGCGTGCGTGTTTGCCTATAGCGCAATTACATGTAAACGCATCTCCCGCTGCCTGCCTCCGATGCGCAAAGCGGAGAGAGAGAGAGAGAGAGAGAGAGACGACTTGGCGCCGCTTTGCCGCAGTTAACGATCCCTCCGCGAGCTTTTCGCTCCTCGACCGTGATCGGTCTTCTTGCTCAGCTTTTACAGCTGTATATTGTACACTCTGCAAAGGGCGCCGAATAATTAGGGGCAAAAATTATTGTACAGCCGGGGAAATTTGGATTTTTTCGGGCGTGAAATTTTAACGAGATTCGAAAATTCTCTTTCGAAAACTTAGGAACGCGCCGAAACGCAAGAGCGTTTTAGCAAATTCTATATATATTAGTCTTTACTTTCGCTTGCTAGCTCGCGATCTGTTTTTACAGGCTGCAACAGCAGCCGCCGCGGCAGTCGTTCCAACGGCGCGTTTGTATTTGCAAATTGTGCCGCGGCCCTGGCGGTAGCGCGAGTTTCATCAATTTTAATCAATGCAAATACTCTTTAAACCTCTCCCCCCACCCCCTCCCCTCCTCCCGTCCGTGTAAGAATAATGAATAATCTATTCCTGTTTGTGCGCGCTGAAAAATCTTTTAAAGCGCCGCATTTATAGCCACAGATGTGCATCGCGGGTGCCAGATAATTTTGGTATTTTCATTGATTAACTTTTGAGGGACTTTTATTCGACTGGCATATTCAATGTAAATAGGGAACAAGACGTTATAAAGAGAAGCTAATAATGATTTAAAATTTAAATATGTAAATTAAGCGCCAAACATTTTAATGAGAGCATCATATTTTGTTGGCCCATCTGGCTCTTCATTATTTACACACTTTTACATATCAATAATCGCGAAAACACGTTAAAATCGATAAATCATTATAACATTTTTTTTCTTGCCCGAAAGAATTTACGTTTGAACAAATTTCATGAAAACAGGGTAATCATCGACTCATTTACCGATTTATTCGGAGTCTGATATTATGTACGCGTACACTTCTCTCCCAGCAGTTTTGCCCTAAATTTTTTAAATCGCATTCGTAAAACTCCGCGTAATCCCCATAATCCAATAACGCACCAGCTAATCCATCAATTTGCGAAAACAATAACCCCACTGAGCCGAACAAAGCAGCAGCCATTCATCCGCGTTTCTTCCGGTCCCGGAATCTATTATTCCCGAGGCAAAGGCTCCCCCTCCCCCGCCCGGGGAAAATTGTCATCGCGTATAAAAAATCGAAAACACTTTAGCTACATCATCAGGGCGGCAGGCAACGGGACGGACCCTCCGCGCGCACAATGGCGGCGGCTTAATTGGCCGCGGCCTTAATCTTTAGGGCTGCCCGCTCACGTGCCGGGGCTCGTTTTCCTGCTCCTCT
>UCOL01002848.1:0-22603 GCA_900474335.1 Ormyrus nitidulus | reverse complement strand
CCTTTTTGCTCTTGTATTGAACATTATATTTTGATATGTCTTGTACAAAGGTTGATTTATCACATGCATTTTTATTTAAGTTTGCTGCTCATTCAATTCTAAAATGAAGATAGAAAAATAAAATAATAATACAAAAATAAATAATTAATTAAATAAAAAATAGTTTGAAATTATGTTTTTTTAAATCGATTGTTTTTAATGAATCTCAGAGATAATATTGAAACGATCAATTAGTTAAGAGGAAGCTAAGTCCCAATGAGTTGGCAGCGGTTACTTGTGGTAATTTTAACAAATGGAAACGTACCGATAAAAATTTGTTTGTAAAAAATGGTTGCTTTGTCTTAAACAGAACATTTCTGTTGTATTTTGCATCATTAACACTTTTGAACATAACTAATTATAATAATGTTAGTTAAAGTAAGAAATAAATCTATTTTTTTTATAAATACCGGCAATTTCAGCAATAAATTTTATATCTTCTTTCTTGAATTTAGTACCACAGTACTGATGGTAGGGTAGATGATATAATTACTGGGGCCCCTAGACGGACAAACATGATCCAATTACTGTAGGTTTTATTATCTGATAAGAATTTTAGCAACATAAACAAAAATATTATTACTGTTATTTTATTCTGTTTATGAACTTTTACAGTGCTTCAAAGTGGTTATAGCTGTTAAACATTTATTATTGCACCGGAAAGTACGCCAAAGATACGTATATTAAGCTAGCATAGCCACTTCATAAGCCCATCATCAAACCATATACATATTTTGTTCCTAATTTGTTGCTAATTGGTTACGCCGTACCTGACTTTGTTGCTCTAGCCGTTTCCGAGAGCAAATGGATACGCTAACTTAATATTAAGCAAGCGTATCTGCACACTGTATCTCCTGATCTTATAAAGATATCAATAAGAAACTGATGACATAATTTGTTGCTAATTTGTTGCAATTCAGAGATGCAGCCATCAATTGTTAAACCTCACCCCTAATAGACAAAAGCAACCACCACCTCTTCTAGATAAAGCCCAATATACAAAATACCTAATGCACGCTTCTTAACCCTGGGCTAAACTTTGTTACTAATTTGTTGCTAATTTATAACGCTTTTTTCCGAGAAACATTGAATACACTAACTTAATATTAAGTTATCGTAGACATTCACTATATTTTCTGATTTTATAAAGATATAAATACTAGAGTGGTAGCATAATTTGTTTAAAATTTAATTAAATCATTAGCATTTCAATTAAGCGACTTAATCATTTCAAAATATTTTCCAAAAAGTATCGCCAAGTACAAAAAATTAGCGACAGCTCCATGGAGGTGAGATTTGTCAACAATATTGCTTTTCAAATTCCGATTAAAATTAGAATTAATTAAAAATAGCAATGAACACTGTTCAAAATTCATAAGAAATAAGAGTATGTTTTACAATCTATCCTGTTTTGGGCTTTATCTAGAAAGGGTGGTTGATTTCTCTATTAGGGGTGGGTTTTGGCAATTCATGGTTGCACCTCTGAAGATCAACAAACTAGCAACAAATGATGCCACCGGTCTCGTATTGATATCTCTATAACTTCAGAAGATTCAGAGAGTGGCTACGCTAACTGCTGGAGCAATAAAATCGAGTACGACGTCACAAATTAGCAAAAAATTAGCAACAAAATTTATTGGCTGTTAGCTTAAGTTTTAAGCTAGCACTGGCCACTTTTCTGGAAATCGGCAGAAGCAACAAAATAAAAACCAATTCGCTTTTTGAACAACGAATTAGCAACAAAATATGCCGCCAGTTTCGTATTGATATCTTTATAACGTCAAGAGATTTATAGAGTGGCTAGGCTTACTGAATATTAAGTTATCGTATTCATTGTTTCTCGGGAACGGTTGGAATAAGAAAATCGGGTACCGCGTAACAAATTTGCAACAAAATATGCATATTGTTTGATCATGGGCTTATGAAGTGGCTTCGCGGGCTTAATATACGTGCCAAAGGAATAGTAACTCATCAGAGCACAGTAATTGTTTAGTTCACCCCATTTATTTAGCAGTAAAAATTATTAAGATTTAAAACTGATGATAATAAACAAATTATAAATACTTTTCATACATGTAAGTTCAGTTAAATCATTTTTTATATCAACGACTTTAAATTGAATTAACAAAGTCTGTAAATTTCTCTTTGGGGCATAAATAGTGTGTTCTGACGGAAATCTTTTTCACTTTGATTTAAAAGTATAAAGTAAATCGTAATTAATGTTTCACGATATGATTTTTTAGGAAGTTTAGATATTAATAACATAATCAACTTATTTATTGCTGGATAATTCTGTAATAACATTTTTTATGAACAATTCTATACAGAAAAAATTCACCTTTTTGAGAAACCCAATGCGTTTCAAAGCTTCAACTCAGTAAGATTAACAAAAATCTATTCCGAATAACTTCACACTAAATATTTGTTGACGATTAAAAATTAATTTCAATAAAATTTTTCATTTCAAAAGCTTCTCAATTATATGTATAACTTAAAATAATCTCGCATGAGGGGTTAAAGATCCTAGAATTCAAAGTATAAATGGAGCGCGGTTGACTCATACTTGCCTTCGGAGTCGCTACCGCACTCCTTGATTTTATATTCTTATTTTATATAACTATGTGTAATGAAAACTAAAAATAATGGAATAACACGTAAGGAACTTTGAAATTAAATTTAATGGTGTTAGCTTACCATTTCTTCTTAATGCTATGATCAATGTTCAAACACCGAAGCTAAGATCTCGATCTCATCATTTGGCAATATCCACGATTCAATAATAAAAGCACAACTACATATGAGAATTCACACAACATTAGAAAGTCTTTCATTATTTTAAATAACATGTAAGTTTTTCAGTAATTGTAAATTGCGCTTACTTATAAGATAACTTTTTAATAAAAATCTTACCGTTTGAGCGTGAATATTAACTGTTAGTTAGTGTTAACGCTAAATAATTTGCTAAACTGTTAATAAAACTTAATAATACAATAAAAAAAAAACAAATAAAAATAAAATCTAAAATTTTAGTAACATTCTAATTTTATTGTATAATCAAAATTGTAATATTTATACATTTTTATATTTGTGCACTTTTAAAAGGCAATTAACTTAAAAGCAGTTTTAAAATATTTCATTTTTGAAATCAATACTAACAAAGATATAATGAAAGAAGTCTTATAATAATATAATTTAATTCAATTAAGTGCATCCGTGTTGAAAATTCTATTCCTTTTCTTATATAATTGTTAAAAACACTTTTTCAGATCAAATTGAAACACTTTATGCCCTAAAAATGAAAGTAAATTCTGTTATGTCAATTGTTTTTCGATATTTCCAAAATAGTTAGCTAATTAGTTACTTTAACAAAATCTAAGCAATGGATTGAGAAAATGAAGACGAGACCAAATTAATATTCGGCTTAATTTATCACGGAAGGAGAATTTTCAAATGGTTTATTTATACTTAATGCTTATTTGCATTTTAGAAAGTCATCCATAGCACTTGGATGCTTTTATCTACATTGTTAATTTCATAACGGAGAACTACCTAAGAACAAGCAATTTGAGCAGTCATTTTATAGATTTGAATGCGTAGCAGGGACATAAAGACTAATAAAGACAAGTAAGAAAGATATTTGTCCTGGAACGTAGGTAAGATATTTGATTACAATTACTGTGCAATGTTCGAACGTTATCATTTTCTATTGAGAAAGTTATTATTAAAGTTAAAAGGAGACATTTTTACACATAATAACGTGATAACAGATTTATGAATAAATAAGCCCGTAAAACGTATAGATACTTTGAATTTTGATTTATCCATTGTTCAAAAATATTTATTTTCTATACATATATTATTACACATATGTATATCTAAATGAAAATGTATTTTAAAAACTAATTAGAACCAAAATGACTAACATAATTTGCACTCTTGCAAAAGTTCCTCACGAAAAAGCGAAAGATAACAAATTTATATTTATTGCAGTATAAAAGTATACGGAAAGTGTGTTCACATTTTGCATTAACAACCTTTTCGTGATTCACGTAAAATAGAAAAAATAAAGAAAAACTTACGGTTACCCTGCTAGAATCAACCCAGTTTGGGCTTAGTTTTGAACAATTTGTGCCACACTTCCCTATTTGGCTGAACTGGATTATTTCTAACCTGGTAGAAGATACAAATTTATGTTGAATTAGCTAATTTATTGTTAACTTTCTATGAAGGTACTAGGGTATTTATAATCAGATCATTCAGCAAGAACCTATTATTAAATAATAAAATTTTGGTAATAAAATACAGAATTTTCTAAAATAATTTAATTTTCAGGCAGCTATACATCTTTATGTATAAACGCAAATTTGAAATTAAATCCTTTTTGAATCCGGCTTGCTTTTTCCATTCAATCTGGTTAATCCTTTTTGAAACCATATAAGAGCGATAAAAACCTGTCGTAGTAAATTCTATAAAAACAACATGATAATATGTTATTCCTTTAAGACTACTTTTTATTGAAAATATACCCAGTTTTCAAAAAATTTTTCATAGTCCTCATGCAAAACAGCTACGCAATTTATTATTTATTGATTATGTTTTAATTAAGATGAAAATTATCATAGACAAGTATCATAGAGTAAGAGGTAACTAAAACGTGCATAAAAAACAGTTCATTTAACAATGCGGAATGTGTGCCGTCGGTGTGCAGAGTCTATTTGCGTGCATCTTTCTCTTTCTCTTTTTCATGCAAGTTTGCAATAATTTATGAGCTTCGGAGCAGCAGGATTTATGTGTAAGCGTTGATTTATTAGGCTTTTAGTTAATTTATTGAACGCCTTCGAATGAAATCACGATATATTAGCTTTTCCATTTCTAGAGCATTTTTGTGACACCACTATTCGTATTCGTAAAAGAAAATATAATACGTGTTCTTATTTGCGAAATTTAGCACAAGAAGTATAGTTAAATGAATATGAAGTAAGGAAAGCGTTATTAGTTAGTGTTACACAGTTTTAAAAATAAATTATTTTCATTCCAAAGATTTGAATGTTGTAGGACGTAACAGCGAAAATATTAAATGAAATTTGTCAATCTTAGTAAAAATTAATAATGTTTAAGTTTTTCAATTTACGTTTAATTTTCATTATGTCGTGGAAAAAGCCAAAATTTACAATATTTAAAAACAATTTGACAGAAAATACTGATGCAGAAATTAAATCATTCATTAAATCATTCAGTTGTTCACAATAATGAAATGTAGCAATTCCTGTCGCAGTTTCGCCCTTAAATTCATGAAACTTTAATGATATATAAGCTTTTGTGAAAATGTGTGTTACTATTTTTTACCCACGTAGTGGATGATTAGCGTAAAATCGTAATTTTTAGATATTTCCACAGGTAACCTTTATGATTAACCTCCAGGCGGCCGAGATGGTACTTGTTGGTGCCACGTACCATTTGGTTCGCCCATATCGTCCATATCTTTAGTCCTTTGACACATTCTTAAATGCCGGCCGCCTGTAGTTTAAAAATCGTACGTGTAATTCATGAAATTTCAGAGGTATTTCAAACTTTGTGAAAATACATTTTCATCGCCGTAGAGGTTGATCAGGAATTAATTTTTAGATATTTGCATATTATACAGGAACGATCCGCCATAAAGAAGGGCCGTGAGGGCTTAGTGGTTCGCTATCTAATGGCCCGAACGAAAAGTATTGCGTCGTTTATAAAAAAACTTGATTAGAAGAGGTTTTACCACCTAATGTCACTATCTCTCTCTCAAAAAAGTGATGACGGAAAGTTGAAGCATGAATAAAATGATTGTGATTGGCTGATTCTCATGGAAAATGATACCAGATTGGCAAATTTTAACGTTACTGTTGATTTAAAGGACTTAGGCGATTGGCTATAATATAAAGTAAGGCTAGGTTGGATTAGCAGAAGCAGACTTTATAAATTATTTTATTTAATTTTGATTAATAACATCATCTACGCATTTGAATGTGAAATTTGCCAATCGAAACTGTTTCCCGCAGTCTCAGTTGCACAGTTCATTTGTGACGTATCAATAAATTAAAATAATTTTAATGTTATTTGTATAATAGAAACATTATTTATTATTAAAACTATCTTAGCTTAATATAGAATACATTTAATGCTTGCATGGTGCTAGTTATATAAAAAGAAAGGGTTTGTTTGTATCTTAGCGCGAAAATCTCAAGAACCACTGAAGCAATCATTTTACAATTATCAAAATGTCTTTAGTAGGTTTCAATAAATAATTTTTCATTTTAATGTAAGCTATTATCGCACTACGGATTACGTGATAAAGATATTGTTATAATAGTTAAGTGATTGGTTCAGAGGTTTTTGAGATTTTGGCTAAAAGACAAACATACCCTTTCTTTTTATATATTCTAAAAATACTAGATTTATTTTTTATTTCGACCCTGGTACAAGATACTAATTCAATCTAGTATAATCCTATATAAAGTTTCAAAAAAATTAAATAAAACCAGAGAAAAACAAACTTTAATTTGTTTCCTTGAAATCGAAAAATATTCATTCGTTTTTTAAACTTATGGCAATTTATAGTCAAACGTCTAAAATTTTCTGCAATTTTCGACAGCAAATTTTTTAGATTTTTGTTATTTTTTCGATTCATAATTTGCGTAGCTATAGATATTATTTTTTAGGTTTGAAAGAAGCAAATTGAATCTTGCTTTCTTTAATTTTATTTTCTTGTTTAAAACTTTATCTGGTATACTCCTACCGTAGTAGCTTCGATCAAATTTAGATGCCTAAAAATTATGCGGAATTTTGAGCCGAAACCCGGACCCACAAGTCGCGCTATTCTAGTTCAGGGTAAGTCGATAAATAAATAAAACACGAAGCATTTATAAGAACGTTTATAGAACGTAGGAAACGCGCTACTAAACTTTCTAATGTTTTTCATTTTGCATACGTATATCTAGTGACATTTATTAATTAATATTTTTTTTTAAAAAAGCCGAAATCTAAAGAATGCGCTTAATGTTCTGGGGAAGCTAAAACACATTTAAACTTAATTCTGCATTGACAATTCGTAATTTCGACGTAGAAAAAAGTTAAAGAAACCCAAAAATTTTTAACTAAACTCAGCAACTATCTCCCCAACTTGGAACGAAATGTAAAAAGCCGCATTTCAGTAAAATTAATGTCTTACCTAAAAAAATATATATAAACTTAAAAAAACTCAACGCTCTCCCGTCTTCAATCGAAGAAATAAAGACGGGCTGATGCTCCATTCGCCTTGGACTGGAATATGGATATACGTGGATGGTTAGAGTTTTAGGGACATCTCACGTATGTATATATATATATATATATATATCTCAGGCAATGGTCATCCGTATGCGCGAGTGCATCAGCTCGTGCGTGAGCGTGCGTGTGTATGGGATCGACAAGAAAACCCTTCTACGATCTCGGCGCCATGGCGCCTCGTCGCGCCGCCAGACCGTCGTCCTCTGCGACTCCCGCTCCCCGACTCTCTCTCTGCCTGTTTTTTTTATCGCATTTTTTATATAGATATACGTATGCGCCCGTCTCGGGCTGCAGCAGGCGTGTGTGTATCTTATGGAAGCTTTCTCGCTGAAGCGGTCGCGGCCCGTGTGCCTACGATGGATTCACCGGGATTTAGTCAATAAAACAAAGTCGATAATGCTTTCAGCGGATTTGTGTTTATTGTCGATGGTTCTCTACGCCGGGGAGAGAGAGGTTCGATTCTAGCGAGAGCATTTTTTCGTGAGATAGTTTTCGTTATGCGGAGCTGCACGCATTTTATCTTTGAAACTGTTAATAAATAATTGTAAGTTCTTATTCTATTGATTGTAGATTGTTATTGCTTTATGTTTGTAAATAATATAAATTATTGATAATGTGTAATACAGAGAGCGCCTGAAGTTAAGTACGTGTAATTGGAAAAGATTAGATAGTTTTTAATAGGGGCGCAGTAGCCTTATAAAGACTTGAATGAAAAATTTAAACAATATAATAAATTGTATAATAAGATTTAATCAAGATTAAGGTTAAAATCAGAGAATAATGATTGTTTTAGACCTTAGAACACCAGCATTTGGCTCAAAACTAATGTATCAATCGCAATAAAACTTCAACAGTTTTCTTCATATTCTTCTAGAGAAATCTGTAGGAATAAATAAAAATGTGAAGTCTATCTGGTGATTAAGTTTTTCATTTTTTTCATCATATAATATCAACTATTCAATATTCGAAAAAGGTTTGACATGACGTGAAAAATAACCCTTTAGTCTACGCTTTATTCTGTAAGTAATCCGCTATATACTCTCTAGAGCCGCACGGCATGATCCGGCGGTCTAAAGACTGACCATGTCCACCTAAGCTTTCCATTACACTATAAAGTTTTAAATTTTAAGAAACTCTTAAACGGATATGTAGGACCTTCGTTAATTAAAAAAAAAAATTATAAGTTTATTTAATTTGATTTGATTTGATTTGAATGAATTTTTGGCAAAAAATGCACTGCTCAGTACACAATCTTCGGGTAAATGTAAAAAATACATAAAGCTCCTAAAGCATATATTATATGTATATATAAAATTGTATTGCATTAAACTTTCTATAGTACTTAATGAAGTAATGTACATAATAATAGTAATTAAATTTTATTTAATTTTTATTAAGAACCCCATAAAGCTTTCTATTATTTGTAAATTATGAAATCAATAATAGTGTGATTGATATAATATTTAATGTCTTACGTATAAGTAAGACATTAAATAATATATTTTGAATTTAGTTTATTAATGCTATTAGTTTATCATTACAAAGTTATAGGAAACAACGTTTTATTTTTTAGCTAGCATGTAAAATTTGAAATTATTTATAACCGAATCTTTCGTTTCATACAGCCAAATGAAACTTTTAACCATAAAATTTAATCCATCAGCAATCAATCCCTGATAGAAATCTCAATCCAATTTTTAGGTTGTTAATAGAAATGAAATTCAATCATTAAAAATGCGAAGAAAAAGGGAGAAAAATGTCCTATCTTTCGCCCATCAGTGAAACGCTTTTTCCAGGCATTTGGAATCATTTAATTGGTTAAAAAATAGAATAAATTCTGTAATTTATATTTTTTGGGTATTTCCAAGCTTGTTATATTAGCCAGTTTACATACCTCTAAAAGATCTAAGAACTGGAGTGAGAAAATGACGACGAGGAGAAATTCACATTTTGCTTTATTTCTCACGGAGGAAAAATTATTAATGTTAGTTTAACCTGCTTGTTTGCATTTTTGTAAATTATTCACAGCACTTAAATACTTTTTAAAACATCACTAGATAAGTGAAAACAAGAACTGCACTTTAACAAAAATAAGTCTGGTTATGTTGATTCCATTAAATGCTTCAAAATGACTGGAAAAAGCGTTTCATCACAGTCTAAGAACAAACCATTTTTCATAACCATTTTACGAATTTAAAATTTTACCAGGGAATGGGATGTTTTGATTCAACAGACTGAGCCAATCGCAAGAGTTTTATTTTGGCTTCACTTTTCATGCAGTTATCACTTTTTTAAAAGACGAGATTGAAAGAGGATAATAAATGCATTATAAACGTATTTGTATACAACTAAATATTTCAATTTCTATCAGCATACGAATGATCAATTTATTGTTTGTATAAAATTTTCAACTAAAGATATAGAGCATTATAACTGGGCTAAAATGGAAAGTGGGTATCTCGGCCGATTTAAATAACTTGCTTATAAAAGGCAAACATCGTTCGCTAGTTTTAATAAAAATATTTGAAAAATGAAGTAGAAACTTGCATATTGATTTAAAATCAAATTAGGCAAAAAATCTGCAAGCTATATTCAAATTAGAAGTGACTGAAATCCTACTTCAACTTGAATTGAGTACAGTTTTAGAATTTCTAATATTAAAAATGACTGGGAAACTAGAAAATGATTCGCTTGTTCTTTATAGATCTTAAAGATAGCAGTAGAGCGTTTTCTCGATCCTTTTATAGCATTAAATAAATTATTTTTTTCGTTCTTAGCTGTTTAATCAGTTAAAACCAGCCAAGTGATGTGGAAAGCTTACCAAAATATAAGCAGGTGGCAGCGTATCATTGGCAAATTATTTGATTTTGTCTCCACGCCTCGCCCTGATAAAACACAAATTTCTACACATCTATTTAAATATATTTAGTAAATATAAGTATCTTTAAAATGCTAAACAATAAGCTTATATCTAATTTATTCTTTTTTTATCTCAAGAAATCTTTCAGAGTAGTCTAAAACAACTTTTCATAAATCGTCGAAAATTTTTATAGTTTAAACATTTTTATAACATTTAATATTGTACGAATATTAGGATTCTTGTGAAATTCATGCCTTGTGAGTTTTTAAGTTATCGATTATTTTTAGACTTTTAATATAAACTACGGCATTATGAATTAATTAATTAGTAATTTCCTTGGTAGAAATGATTATCAACAGGCCAAGACATAGCCAGTTTGAGTAAAACTGACTAGAATATTAAGCAACTGCTGTACTTACCTTAATATAAACCCTGCGAAAAACTTAACGCTTTTAATGCTTGATATGATCAACCGATTGTGAAGGATAACGTAATTCATCACTATTATGACTAGAACTATTCCAAATTTTTCATTTTTTTAACTTTCTGTCTCTCTCTATAAGTTTCCACTTGTCGTAAAACCCAACGCGCTTCGGGCGTACTATTTGCTTTTTTGAGGTTATAAGCACTGCAAAATAAATGAATATTTACATACAGTCACAGAACCGAATTCTCACGTCAACTATTTTTTCGCCAGTCAGATCACGAATAAACTTATCAGCCAATCTTATTTCGAATAAACTGACTTCACTTTTTAGATCATCAATTTTTTGAGAAAGGAGAATAGACAGTTATTTTTTGTAGGTTAGGTGTTCTTGTTTTATGACTCGTACACATACTTTAACAAAATAGTTATCTCGCACTAATCTTATTATTTTGTGTATTAATTTTCAATAAAAAGAACTAATTCATGAACACAATTCCTATTCAAAAAACCTTATTAAATACTGGCTGTCTCGTCGGCGCTCGACGCACTCGTTTAGCACGGACGGAACGAGCGTCTGCTTGACCAACTCTTCGGCATATTTAGCTATAAACATTTGCTGAGGAGATGATCACCGGTCTATAGTCAACTGTTGATCATTTGATCAGCCCAAATGGTAAATTTTTTACCAGTGTTAATACAAACTCTAAAATTCTTCCTGAGAATCAAATTTAGTTAAAATTACATCAGCAATTTTCTATTTTGTAAAATATTAATCATAAACTAATAAAATTAAGACACAAAGCAAATAAATTTCAAGTACGTATAAGAACTAACTTAATAATAATGTAATAAAACAATTACACATTTAATAATGCAATAATCAACCAATTTTAATCAATAGTAATCTAATAGCATTTTAATAAATGTAGAAATTAATAGAATTTGAATCATATTGAATACCAGTAAGATTATTTGCAGTAACGGACTGTATAAAGTTTCTACTGTTTAAAGTAGCTGGTCGGCCATGTGAAGATTAAACCTAGTTCCGAAAAGCTTTTAAAAGCTCTGAATATACGATAATATTTTCGTTAAAAATTAGACTTTAAATTAAAAATTGTGCAAAATATTTAAAATTAATAAATTTTTAAATTTAAATTAGCAAGTTTACTATAATAAGAAAAAGTGCAAGCGGCCACGATTGAATCCACTATCCCAGGTTAGAAAATGAAGCACGCTGGAATTCGCGCATTATTACGTGCAGCACAATTATTACTCTTTCATGATATGTAAAGGCATAAAACTCTATGGACGGGAAGGCATAGAATAATCTAATCTTACACGACTGCAATAAAATTAAATATCCACATATCTAGCTGGTGCTTGAAAATAATCATACACAGATATAAACGAGTTCTACACGCGTATAGCCAACGAACGGTTAGGCGCATAATTTCGATTTATGACGCGACAAAATAGGAGCATTGTGTTTCAAAGCAATCGATTTTTCTCTAAGTGCATCCTCTTAAAGGCTTTACGTTTATAACATGCGGGTATCTCATCGTCGTATACCGGTAGCCAAGTGGAATTGAATTCTAGCTTATTTCTTGATAAAATATTTATGCGCTTGCGCGGATATTTGGTAATTAAAATTGAAACCTGTTCGTATTGCATTAATTTGGCAGAAAATTTATATGGAGCCATTGGATACGTTCAACTTTAACCGCTTTTTCTAAATCATAAAACGTAAACAATATTGAAGGAATCGCAATCGCAGTGAATAAGACGTATTCATTTTAATTTCTGTTCTCAATATATGTAAGTACTTATGTAGAATCGCAATTGATTAGATAATGCAATTATAGATATGCAAAAAAGAAGTTATAGCCAGCATAATGATTATATTATACACCTTATTTGCATTTAAAATTAAAATTTTTTGAAAGGATACTAACATTATAATACGATACGTGTGGCACACTTATCATTAAGATATTTAAAAAAATCTTGAACATTAACATTTTCGTTTTAGTTGTGAAATGAAATACTTTACGATCGACGGTGGAAATGTTTAAAATTTTAGGTTCTACTTCGCAGTCGCAGTTATAACTTTGTTAGAAAAAGAATTGAAAGGACTATGAAAGGGATATAAATACTTTTCAATTCTCAATACACTGCTCTTCGATATAGTACTGCTGAAATTTTCTTATAAAGAGCACCGCCAAGCGATTACTACTCTACCGTAGATTAAACACTCTATTATTTAAAAGAATGCGCAAATAATTTGTCCGAGCCCGAAAGAAGGAATTCCATCTAAAACAAGGGACCGTCGGTGACTTATACGATAAGAAGTTCTGAGAAATTCAGCCTGTAAAGAGCGCACGAATTAGTACGTGTGCGCGCAGAACAAGAACAGCAAGGAGGAACAAAAAATCCGTAGGGAACAAAAGCAAAAGTGCAAAGAGATGCCGAGAGAGAGGGCCGCGTATAATATATGTTCATTGGTCGAGCCGTCCGAGAAAAAGGAAAGAGCCGCTCTATCTCTTTCTTTCTTAGTCTTCTTGCGCCGGTAAACTGGTTTTTCGGAGTACGTAGAGGCATCCTTCGCCGCGGAATGCATACGCTTACGTATACATTGAATAGGCAAGAGTCGTCCAGGGGAGAGAAAGAGAGGCCAGCCTCGAGCTCGGAGGGGCCGTCGGTAGTCCCGCCCACGCGGCTCCCTCGAGCGATGGCCGCTCGGCCGCTTGCGCGGAGGTGGAAGCGCGTCTGCGCCCTCTAGCTCGCTTCTCTCTCACTCCCCGCGCTCGGCCGTTCTCCGTTTCTCTCTCCCCTCGTCACTTCCCATTTTAACCGTGCGTGCGAGCGCGGCAGTAAATTACGGCTCGAGCGCACCTCTCTCTCTCTCTCTCTCTCTCTCTCTCTCTCTCTCTCTCTCTCTCTCTCTCTCTGGCTCGTTTTGCCGCTTAATCGAGTGGGTGCATTTTTTCGCGAGCCTTTTAGCGAGGCTCTCGCTTGTATTATATGCGTTCCCGGGTGTCTTTGTCTCGAGCTGCGCTGTGTGCAAGTCCTCTCTTTTTCGAGTCGGCCAATCCCGACATCGTGTAGAATCTTTTGTCTCGGCTGTTGAATTTATTGGGGCTGCTGTTGGGCTGCTTTCTTTTGTCGCGCGCCTTATAATATGCCAGATTTTATGCCGTATTTTTCAAAGGACATTTCTTTTTTTTCCACTTCTTTTGAGGTTCGCGCATGACTGATAAAAATATACATACTTGTAAATCATACCTTTACAGCGGGACAGTCCTTTATATTTTATCTCGTTGGTTTGTTATTTATTGCTTTTTTACACCAAGAAAAACTTGGTTTTCGCTGAATGCCTACTGTAAGCTTTTTCGTACAGATTTATAAGTATAAACGGGTAAAATTTGAACAAATTTATTTAAAAGAACCCTTTCTCGCATCTTCGGTTGTTTTCAATTCATAATTTATAGAATATATCTAAAGTCTTGATATGACGCTCGGTTAAATAAACTGTAGGAAGTTTAAAGAAACAATCATATCAAGCCATTTAATCAATCAAAAATTACGTTAGCCCAATCAGTAAACTGCGCACAGATTTCGCCGCCTGCTAAATCACCCTGTCAAATTAGTATACTGATTTAAAATACAAATCACATGATAACAGCAATTTATGAATTCCAATATTTTGCCCATTGATTAAATAAAAAGTTGCAGAAAATATGTAACGCAAAAAACACGAATAAATATTTCCAATAGTTAATTAAGCGTCGAAACTAAGCTACAACCTTTTGATTTCCAGCGAAAGCTCCGACGGTAGTTTTCGGGGATAATGTTCCACGGGAGCGGAAGTGGCGGCTACGGCGCGAGTTCTGACTACCAGCAGCAAACGCAGCAGGCCCAGCAGCAGCAACAGCAGCACGCTCAACAGCTTCAGGCTCCCGTATACGTGCCCTCGTCCAGGCCGACCATACCTTCGTCAACCACGGCAGCCCAGTACCATTCCTTTCCCAGTTCCGCCTCGCCGGCTTGGTAAAATTTATATTATGTTACGATTCAACTGCTTACCGGGAGAATGTATTGCACGCTCGCTTTTTAACGATGAAAAATGAAATGATCAAAGCAGACTTTGAAAACTAAACTTTGAGCAGGCTGAAAGAGACGGTGCATTGCAAAGATCAAATTAAAACCAACAATAAAATTAATAAAAAATAATGTAGACTGTAATAATACCAACAATTTTAAAGTAGCATCTAAAATTATTAGGCAATGAAGGTAAATTAAGAGCTTTCGTTTTAACTGTAGTATGTAAACGGTGTATTCAAAGAATAGAGTTTTTCAAAATATAATGAAATATTTAAATAAATGACGTTACAATGATTAGTATTGAAACTACGTGTTTTATTTTAAAGAAACATTATAAATTTATCATATTTATCGTTAAAATTTCAATTATTAATATTTTTAAAACGAATATAATAATAGATTATTCGATATTGCGTCCGTATCTCTTTGTGAATAAAGGTATATTGAAGTAAATAATATTTCCTATGTATTTCGATGGACACTATTACTTTTGAACAGACTCTCCAAAGAGCCAACAGATTAAATATATGAAAGAAGATTATTATAATAGCTCGTTTCAAAAGTTAGTCTTCCTAGTTATATATTAAGCTATATTACAATTTAATTATATATTATTTACTTCAGAAAGGTCTTCAGAAAGGAAAATGACGATGAGGCGAAATTAATATAACTTGGACGCTTTGTGAAATTTAATAAAAATATTTAAAGTTACTTTCAATAAATTAAATGCTTTAGAACAATCTGGTGTAGCGTTTCACCCAAGGAGAAACTTTTTATAGCTATTTTATAGATTTGAATGTCTACTAGGGTTATAACTTCAAAATAAAATCGAATGAGATTTTCATGCAACGGACTGCTTGATACTTGACTTATTTTTGATTCGCAAAATGTCAATTTTCATTATATTTTTTTTAAAATGCCATCACAATCTCTTCTGCGCAGTTTCAAACATTGTAAAAATGCAATAAAATACATATCTAATAATTATATAAAAATAAATCGACTAGACTAAAAAATGTTCAGCCCGCAGCCTCAACAACAGTTGGCTAAACAAAGAAACAAGCGTTTGATACAGTAAAAATCGATCTCCGAAAGTGCTGTCCTCGACTTTCCAACACGAAAGCAAACAAACTAACCAAAGTAACTTCCGATCGATGCGGAGCCAACTTGTAAAAGTTCAATGCAACCTTTTCAGGGAAAAAACGGCGTCTTGGCAACATGGCGTGGACACGTACGCGCACCACGCTCTGGCTAGTCACACGGGGAGTTCGACGAGCGGCATGGGTCCGCACACGGGTCACGCGCACCCGCACGCCGGCCACCCCCATACGGCCCACCCCCACACGAGCCTCGCCGCCGCGGCCGCCTCGCCCTTCTACGCCCAGAACGTCGCGATGATGTCCTCCTGGCGAGCCTACGACAGCGCGAGCTTTCAGCGGGCTTCTCCCTACGGTAAGCCGAGATTTACTTGTTTTCGCCGGAGCGTGTAGTGTACTGGAAACTACGTCGATTGCCTGTAAAAGGTTTATCCAAAATTAATCCAAGTCGACTAAAGTAATCTCAATCAGCTGCAGCTTGGAAAGTTTTAGCCGTCGATTTAATAGTTTTTTATTTTCAGAATTCAATATCAATATAATAGCTGCATTGTCATGATTAAAAAATGTAATCTAACCAGGAGTGTTACACCTCTGGATAAGCGATTTGGATGAAGCTTTGAAAATTGTTTTCTAGTACTGAATAATGAAGCACGTTACCTTTAGTTTGATGCTCATGAGCTTTTATTCAACCGATACAACTAAAAGCATTATCATTTTAGGCAATGCTAAAATATCATTTTTTAGGTATACTTGCTATGTTAACAAAACAAAAGTGGTGTATTTCATTATTCGGTACTAGAAAACAATTTCCAAAGTTTCATTCAAATCGGTGATCCAGAGGTGCGACACTCTCCTGGTAAGTATCTAAAATTTATGCAAATTACCCCCAATAGCATATAGACTCAATATGGCATCAATCAATACGGCACAGCAGTGGTCATGTCTGAGATGGGAAACTAAGTAATACGATCGACAATTATACCATATTAATTCTTTAGCTTATATTAATATATTTATTCAATATTTTCGATCATTATATCATCTCTAACTGAAAACTGTATAAAAAGAATTTCTCATTATCCATTATGCAACCTACTTTTTACTATGTACTTTTAATTAATCATAATAGTTCCCTTCGTTAACTGTTTTCAAATTCCAAAAAAATATTATAACAATCAAATAACTTTAAAAAGATGATTAAAGTTCCAGTTGATGAAATTGTTAAGCAGACAACAAAAGCAAATAAAAAAAATAAGAGAAGAGAATTTATATTGCAAATAAGGCGGCAATCGGCGCGCATAAATGTTCTTTGATTTTAACCAGCAAGCTTAGCTACAACCGCATCAGAAAAAAGTCAGTTACGCAAACGAGACTACGGCAAAGCGTATGAAAAAAAGGAAAATAATCGAAAAAGAAAGAGCGTACGTATATTCTCAGTGCAGGAGCGAGAGAAAGGAGAGAGAATAAATTTTTCTCGTCCCGTCGCTTCGCGCGCCAGGGCAATGAATCGCGGCTGCTGCCGTCGCAGCAGCCGCGCCGCAGCCGCTCCGCGCGGGCCATGTGCTGCGGATAAGTGATAGCGGCTCTTCTTTGAAGAGAAATCCCGTCGAAGCTTTGGTCAAGTGTTTCTCCTCTTCTGGCGTCATTACAACCCATCACACGCCGGCAGCTCCTTTCTCCTCCTCCTTCTCCTCTGTCTCTCTCTCCCTCTTTCTCTGGCAGCCTGTTTCTGGCTCATATATCTCCTTCTGTTTCTCTTTTCTTTTTTCATATATTTACTTTTTCATGCTTTCAATCTCTCTCCGATCCCTGCCCCTGAACACTTTTATTAAGAAGGCCTTTATTTGTTTTCTTAGAATATCGCATTTACAACTTTATCTCGTTTGTTTTAAGCTTTTTGAGTGACTTCAAAAACTGACCCGTGATCAATTTATTTATAGTGCTGATAATTTTGCAACTATTTATTTCGAGCCTGATTTCAATTCGAAGTATATTTGGAAGCATTTTAATATGGTTCTACAATAAATTCACTTTGCTTTATTCCAATACCATGCACTGTTAAATCAAACTATTTACTGCCTCTTATGAATAAAGGAAATGTCAAAAAGAAACCAAGTTCAGCCCTTTACACATTTACAAAAAATAAGGGTTAGAAATTGTAATTAAAAATGTTTTATAAGCCTTTAACTTTCTTTTTCTTTGTACATTATTAAGCTCTATAAAATGCTTGGCACGATAGTCTATTTTCAATTTTGACAAGCTTTTCTGCATAAAACTTGAACAACGTACTTGAAGCATGTACTTTTAAAATTACAGCGCAAACACTAGAAGTATACAATCTCCGACATATTTTCTCAAATGAAAGTGAACTTTATTACTATAAAATATTCCGAAAGGAATAGTTTTAATTGCTTTCTAGCTTTGAAAGAATTTTAAGAGAAAACTAGTTAAAGCCTACCGTCACTATCGAGGAGACTCATCTGCATTTAAAACAAGCGAGGCGCGCGCGCAGATTAGGGACTCGCTTTCGGTGCTCCGAAAGATAAAGCCCAGACGCATTTTAGGCGTCTTAACAGCACAAAGGCGCCTCGGTCTTGAAAGCACTCGAATCCCCCATAGATCATCCTTTGGCTGACTTTTCCTCTCTATAAGAACGCACCGCACGTGAATTCGTGTGACTAAATTTACTTTCTTCACTTATTAATTTAAAAAACAAAGTTTTTTTGTTTACAAATGATAAATATTTTTTGTTAACAATCATACTATTAAATAAACTTTAAAAAATTAATATAAAAAACACTAAGAACGTAATAGCTTGAAAAGCCTAAGCTTTAAATTTATAATATGTTTCTATAATAAATTTATAATATGGGATATGCTTCAGAAGACATTGTAGAAAAAAAAATATTAATATAACAATATCCGCGAGATCACGTGCGTTTCGTGATCTCGTGAAACACTAGTCCAATTATACTGCCCATTTTCTGTGCATAAACAACCCAGACAATATTAGATTAGGCTGCCAAATTTCGCTTCACTTTTAGTCAGGTTCAAAGTCCGTGAAAAAATGATCTTTATTGAACTATTTCTCGAAAATTTACATATTATTCTATATATTCCATAGAATCCTAAAGTAATTTTTTATAAAATTTCAAAGATAACTTTTTTCCTATGTTCTACCTAGGAAAGCTTAGCATGGCACCTTCGTGTTATAAGTTCAAGTTTTACATTGAATTTCTCAAATTTTAATACCGGAAGGTGGGTTGAAATTTTTTACCACGTATTTGATACTTAAATTGACATATAATACAAAAAGAAAAACCGCGTTAACGTCCTTAAGGTAGTACTACTGTAAAGTGATTTACTTTCTGAATCTTGGCCTGTGGACTTAATAATAAGTAAACGAAAATAAAATTTCACGGACGTCGCACTATTTACTTATGTGGTGTGGCGTCGTCGCAAGAGGTTAAAATGTTGCGCGCTGTTTAAAATTTTACGTATTCGTTGGACTATAGGTAGAAGGTGGTCCGAGAGGTGGACAGTTTTAATTCTAACAGTAAAATATGTTCATTAAAGTTAATAAATTATTAATTTATTATAAAAAATAACTAATTATATAAAATTAAACATTAAATTTTCATGCGACGTTGCCACATCAAAATACTGCCGAAGTCAAATGCGACTACACACTCGCTCTACTAGTTTCGTATCGGTAGTACTACCTTGTGCTTGCGCACTATATAGATATATACATAACATAGCTACTATGTTTCAAATATAATATTTTAAATAAGTTTTAAAAACGATTTCCAGACAAACCAATCAATAAGTTTTAATCGAAAGCCCCGATAACCTACTGTATTTAAATTATCGTAAATTGTTCATGAGATCTTAAAGAATCACATACTTCAATTTTAGCGATCGTTTAGTTTTTTCACCTTACAGTAAAGAGAATATTACTTTCTCCATAAGAACCCATGTTAAAAATGTACAAACTTTGACGCTGAATAACTTGTAAATTTACCGCGCTTGCCGTGTTGAGACCTAGATAACTTTTGTAGAGAAGATTATACATGCCCAAACATTCAAACATATTATAGTATACTGTTTCATCCAGTAAACTACCTTAAAGATAACAACTTTTTTTCCAATAGTTCAGCAGCGTGCATTTGTAGCATAGCCTATACAAAAATTCGAAATTTTTTAAAATCGAATCCTTGGTAATGCTTCAGTAATCAATCACATGTTTTCGATCAACAGACTTACCAATTGCAAACTTTTTATTCTGGTTTCGCAACTTTCCGGTCATCACTTTTTTAAGAGGAAAACTTAAAGCTCGTATTAGATATTTTCAAAAAGAATCTTTTTCATGCATCTACATCATTATCACGTCAGAGATAGCATATTCGAAATACGAAGTTTTTAATAACTCTAGATACATTTTACTACATTGTACTTTAAATTAGAAAAATCGATTGTACAAGTAGTCTTTCGCTTGATTTTTTAAGATATACTCTCTTGTTCTGAAAAAAGGAAAAAATTTAAATATATTTAAGCAATTATTTCAATAAACGCCTTAATTTTTGTTACGATGTTGCATGAAAACTCAATTTATACTGTTTAACTATAAATAAAAAAGTTTTTAAAAATCGAATTTTATATTAAATTGGGATAAATTTATCATAATTTGAATTAAGAAAGTATGATCTAATTTTAACCACAAAATTTTTATGAAAATGAGAGATGATCATCTTTTAATATGTAAATGGTTTATAGTCCAAAATATTGTCGAAGATATTGTTAATGATATCGAATTTCTTATAAATGTTTTATATATTGTTTTATTGTTAGTTTAATATAGTAACATATATGATTCTTAAATTTAAGAAGATAAGTCATGAATTCGAAGAAGTATTAATGCATCGCAAGCTATTTTCAGTTTTTCCCACGAATCTTTTATGTATACGTGTTTTCGATTGAAATGAATGACGCACTTTTTACTAGTTCACTTCTCGACCTGCGATTGAATTGCATTATACTCTCGTGATTTTGTGGGAAAATTCTTAAATAACAAAAACTTTTATTATATTTACAATGATCTTGTTGTTTCAAGGTGCCAATGATAACAAATTGTTTTATCGATTGAAATTATTTAATTGGTGTAATTATTTAATAATCATTATATGATCCTCACAATTTTTTTTTATTTTTGAATGATTTAAATAGATTATTAACGACTGTTTTTATGAAGTGTACTATATAAATGAGTTCTAAAATATTTTTAAATAAATTATTTACTTTTTGCTTGATAAAATCTTAACTATTAAATGGTTCTTAACTATTTAAATGCTAAATTAACCGATATAGTTAGCAATGCATATATACATAATTTATAGGTAAAACCCTGGTAGATATAAAAATATTAAAAATGGCCAAGAAAGTATAAAATAGGTATTTTTAATTCCTAGTTAACTAACTTTGATGTAACGCTTTTTTGGATCATTCTCACATCGTTTTAATAGATTGAATAACCTAGAAATATTCTAACCAAGTTACATTTCCATTCTCAGTTATGCAATACAATATACAAAAGATGCTCTAGCTTTCCAGAATAGATATACTTATTTATGATACTGCTTTGGTAAAATTTTAAAGAAAACGTAAATTTCTTTCCTCTTTTCCATTTCTCTCGCTCACAACTAGAATATCAAGCAAGTTTCTGGGTATTTCTGAGGTAAGAAAAGTATCTATCGTAACATATCGTAATGTAACCGTGTAAATACGGACAAATAAGTTTAAAAAGCCGTCGACTATGAAAAAAGCGTTACATCAAAGTTAGTTAACTACGAATTAAAAATACCTATTTTATAGGTTTTACATTTGAAAATACCTTATAAATAGGTATTTAATTTTTTTTCATCTCTTCCAGGGAAACGACAGATTTTTAACAATGAACTACAGTATTATTGGTAACATAATCTACATTTGGCAAACAAAATAATAATTGCTGTTATTTTAAGTATTTAATATATTACTTGAATATATTATCTAATGCACCTTTTGTCCATTTATCCTAATACATTTCTTTTTTCTTACGACGATAGTTTTTACAATATCTTTTATTTTCCATTTTATCTGTGAACTCTTTAAAGTTGAAACACTTTCCTGGTCTTGTCGTACATAATTTTAAAATTTCAGCTGACTAATCAAACAGCTGAGCACTGTCTCTTCTCTACTTTTTAATATTTAGAACTTGAATAAAAATCTGTGGCTTCATGACAATACACTTGCCTTAATAAATATCATTTTTTACTTTGATTATTATTAATAATAATTTTAACAATAACATTTTTCTTTTCTTCTTGTGTTATGTGTGAAAGAATTATAGAAACATAACATAATTTAATGAAATACGTAGATTAATTTGTTTTATCTACATATTTCATATAGATTAATTTGTTTCTCAAATTCAATTATTGAATAAATAAATTACTGAATTATTGAAAAATACATAAGGTAAAGCGGGGGAAGATGCCATACTTAAGGAAAAAAGTGAAATAAATATTTCAAAAATGAATGAAATAACATTTTTATAACTGGAATGAAAAAAGAATACAAAAAAAAAAAAAAAAAATATCAATAAATGATACTGAAATTTTATTCTAAAAGTTAAATTTTTTGATCGAAATTTAATAATTTTTTGGGCTATTACAATTAATTTAAATCTATTTTAATTATCAACAACATAACTCATACATCCTTTGATAAAAATAACAT
>UCOL01002847.1:0-22625 GCA_900474335.1 Ormyrus nitidulus | reverse complement strand
CATATATCATTACTTACGTAATCAAATGATTGTTAAGTCTGCTAAGAATTTTTTTTTAAACTTCTATATTTCGGTATACAACTACCTTAAACTTTATAACGAAATCCACTTTCCAGATAAATTGTATGGGAAATTTTAAAGTAAACTATAAAAAACACTAACTTTTCCATAACAACCGAAAAGTAATTACATCTATTAATATAACTTCTTCGTTTGTGTAATTAGATAAACTTTGAGAATTTTATTTTATGTGTAATAATTCTTTTGTTTTTTTTTTTAATAATTATTATTGAATAAGGTCTTCAATTTTTGCTTTAATTAATCGAGTTATACATAAACTAAAGAATTAACAATGGTACTTAAAAATTTTAAGCACTCCACGAATGATGCAAACTCTCGTGGAGAGCTTCATTGAGATATTTTAAATAGTTTACAAACTGCGATGAGTAGTGCATTTGTGTACACGTTCCGACGGCAACATTTGCAGAACAGTGTATGTTTAAGCTCTTATTAATTAAGCAACGAAAAACACTAAAAATACCGCGAACGAAAAAGTTTGCAAATCTAACTTTTATGCTTTTTCAAAGTAAATATCGTCCCATTGATTTATCGGTTGTTGCCCTGCCTTCGCCTCGTACAATCAGCGCACAAACGCTCGGGCGACAAACTTTTTCGAAAAGCACTCAATTTGCCTGATCGAAGCCTTAAAACAAGAATAATTCATCCGGCGAGAAATGCGAAACCGTGTGGCACCTGAAAGTTTAAACGCTCTTGGCAGCTCGCTTCGAACCCGTCGACAACTCCCGCTCGCGAAACTTCAAACTCGCGGTTTATTGAATCTTTTTTCCCGACCTCCGCACACACACACACGGCCACACTCACAGACACACAAAGCCACGCGGGGGGGAATCCCCGAGGACTGGATCGGTAAGCAAACGCGCGGCTCTTTCAAAGCCTCTGCTTTTCCCCGGCGAGTACGAGACGTCGCCGGCGGAACAGGTTTGACGGCGGAGTTGCGGGGGGGAGGGGCGGAGAATTTCCCCGGTGCCGAAAATTCCCGCTGAATACGGACTGCATTGTGCTCGCGATGGATTAGGGCAAGTGTTGGCTTTGTTCGGAGCCGGCAGTGGAATCATTCTGGAAGCGCTGTGAGGCTTTTGCTTTAATCCTTTGTTTAGCTAATCTGCGAGCTTTGATAAGTTAAGCAGGTGCAAGGAAAGAATCGATATACGCTTTGTGCAACAAACAAGCGCACAACAATGCTTTACTGAGAATCGCGAAGAAAAAAAAAGAAATGCTTTTTGTACCGACTTTAATTGAACGCTATTTCTAAAAAGAAGAGAACGAGAGTTTGTAAATTTGTCTGTTCATTTTTCCGAATATCGGTTTTTTCAGTAGAATTAATATATATTCGGTAGAATACTGCTACTAAAATAAATACGATTGTCTTTCAAATTTAAGTAATTTATATACGACGAGACTGCGCTGGACTGTATAACTTTTCAATTATATTTTTTACGATTAATTTAAAGGGAACATTTTTAAAGATTTAACACCCCATTATATTATACTATTTTCTGTATTTTCCGATATGTTTCTGTTTAGACTATTTTTATATACACGGAGAAAAATATTTTACCAAAAATGAATGAAAATAAAGGAATACTTGCTAGAATTTAATGAAATATACAAAAATTTTCAGTAAACTTTTATATAATTTGTTAATTTTTTTGGTTTTAGCTGTCTATAATTGCTTCAAGAGAAGGTATTAAATTGTTACTGAATCATTTATAATTTTTTCTAAAATATTTTTCTTTCTCTACTCGGCAGGAATATCAGAACAGCAGAAAGAACGAGAGTGAAAAAGGAATTATTTTTAAATATTTATTTTAGTTCTCGGTATGGTGAGTAAATAAAAAAAATTTAGTAGCTCAGTAACAAAACGAATTCTACTGTAAAAAAGATCAACTACCCACATTTAAGTAAACACCGTGAATATTTCCAAAACCCCACGAATAGCGGAAAAAAGAAAAGAAAGCGAAAAGAGCCGTGAAAATGACGCAGAGGAAGCAGAAAAAATGAAGATTGAAGGGGGCACAGAAGCCTCGGCAGCTGAGAGAGCGCCGCAAAAAGTTCGCAAGCCCCGCGCCGAAGTTGTGGCCGCTGCTGCGGTGCAAGTTTTCGCGGCAGCTAACACAGTTTCCAGCCTGGCTAATGAGATTCGTCCAGCCCTCGCTTGAACTCTGTCCCTTCACTAGCAGATTTCGTGATGCGCCGAGCTAAAATCCGGAGCTCCGTGCGGTGGGTGTCACTCCCTCCCCCCCGTGTACATCCCTCCGCCGAAGCAGCTATACGTATACTTTCTCCTCTCGTCCTTTTTCTTCCGGACGGAAAGGAAGAGAGGAGGATCGCTGTTTACGCAGGTATGCCCGATGTAGGAGTCGCGAATCGTGAAATGGAGTTTGCTTTGAATTTCATGGCTCGATGGAAAGCCAAACGGCCGAGTCGGAGCGTGACGTGTTCGTGTGTTTTTGGCGCGCGGAGGTTTTATGGGGCGCGCGCGCCGCCGCCGCCGCGGTATGCATGATATACCGCCAATTTTCTTCGAGTTCCTCGGCTTTTTTTCTTTTTCGGATCGCCGTATAATATCGGGAGTTCTAGTTCTATAGCGCCGAGAGAGCGCCGAGATATATACCGAGGTATAAGTTGTTTGCTTTACCGCTCCGAAATTCTAAAATGCTGAAAATATTTTAACGTTTTCGTTCCTGTAAATCCTGGAGTTTTTGTAACTGCATGAATAATGAAAAATGCTCCTTTCTCGGGAAAAGTTTCGGTGGAAAAGAATTATTTTCAAAAAATTTCGCGCGCGATTTCCATCTATCAATAATTTGATTCAGTTATAACGAAACTTTATATAGGAAAATAATTTTCGCAGTTCGAATTCTGATTACCGTCTATTTTCATTTTATTAATCCTTTAACACTGAACATATCGTTATTTTTACTTTAATTGCAAAATCCGAGGCAAAATCCTACATTAGTATTATTTCCTCAAAAGTTCAGTAGCTATACAGATCGAAAGTTGAACGTTTTCATGCGTGAAAATTCATACGTGAGAAGTTTGATTTGAGGTGCCTACTTAATATGCGGGAAGCACTCGATTCTAGTACTGAGTCTCTCGCACGTCTTCGCGCACCTAGGAATATGTATAGAACTAAAATTAATATAAAAAAAAAAAAAAAAATGAAATCCCTCCATGCAGTAATTGAATTTTCCGAGAAATGCTCATGTGCATTATAACAGTTAAAATCTGAAAAAATTGCAAGTCTTAAAAAAAAAAAAAAAAAAAAAATTTTGAAAAAAGCAACCGCCTGCGAGAATAATTTTCCCCCAACCAAGATAATCCCGAGAAACCGTCCAAAAAAGCGCTCGCGGAAAATTCGAGTTTTTGCAAAAGCGAGAGGCGGCAGAAAATGAAGTCCCCCGGGGGTCTGCTTTCGTGAGCATAACCGTCCCGGGCAAATTCACGGTCAGTTGCACACTCGGCCCGTGTGTGCGGGCAAGTGGACCTGGAGGGCAGCGAGGAATCGGGGGAAAGGTAAGGGAACGCGCCGCGCTAAGTAACGCGATTTCCCAGTCCCGTCGGTTGCCCATGAGTTTGTTCAGCTGCCCGGAAATCGAGGCAAATAAAGGCGAAGGATTTCCATTTGCTCCGAAAGCTTCTTCGGGGATCTTTTCGAATTTATAAAGGCCGGGGAATCGGGAGGAAAAATGGGTTCTGCAAGCAAGACGGACGCGGCTTGACAGTCGGCCAACTTGAAGGAAGCAATGGTTCAAGCGGAGAGATGCGAAAATTTATGAATTGTGTGTCGAATTATCGATTATTTATAAATGTTTGCTTGGCGAATTCAGACTCGGAGCTTCGGTCTGCAAATGTTTATTATAATTAGGAAGGTCAAATAATTAATTTGGGCGAGTAACAGATGCGAAACGGATGTTTTTATTGAATTAATTTATTTGGCATTCATTTGAGTGAAATGAGTAATGTAAATTATTTGTTTATATTTACTCATAAATGAATTACGTTTATAACATTGATTAAAAGATTGTCTGAAGTAATATTAATTATTAAAATCTAACTCTTCTTTATCTGGAAATTTTGATTTATTAATATTCTGCATTAAGAGACCTTAATTAACTTTATATATCAGCAATGGAACATTAATTGTATGCTTTGTTTGAAATCAGCCCTGTAGACAAGATACTTTTACCACAAAACAGATAATCAGTATTGCGGTTACTCTTATTACAACACTTTTTCTACACAGAAAAACTTGAAATATTTACTCGTTATCGAAATCCGAAGCATGATGAATTTTCATTACAAGTGTAATTAATTTTAGACCAGAATATACTTAAAAAAAAAAAATTCCTCGTTACAACCGACCCATTTTTTTCCCCCATCAAAACCCTAAACTCGGCGATCATTACTCGCAACGAGGTTTGTAAAGACGTCACATTATAATCAGGCGACGCGATCAAAGCAACCCGAATGATAATAATCGCTGCTCAGAAAGTTGGAAAAGAAGCCCCTCGCCTCCAGGCGTCGTCGTCGAAATTACCGCGCGGAGCGCTCTTGCCGCGATTAACCAGGCGATTAATCGCGATAGCCGACAGCTCGTTACATCATCATCCAGCGTAAATTTAATCCCGGCCCGTGCGCCGCCCCATCTATATAACTCGGGCTCGACAGAGAAGGAGACAGAGAGGCCGGCGAAAAGAGTCGGCCGCAAAAAAGGGCCGCGAAACGGGAACCGCACGGGGCGATTAATTACGAGGCCCGGGGGGGGGGGGGGGGGGGGCTAAATGCGTAAGCGCGAAGCGTGAAAATAGACGCGATACTCGAGAGTCGGTCGCCGCCGCCGCCGACGGAAAAAAGGACGAGAGCGCTCGGCGCGCGGCCCGCGCAATAATAGCCGCGGCAAAGCGCGAACGCTCCTGAGAATTCATGAACTATGAAAGAATCATGAGGCTCTTCTTGCCGCTTTCGGAGGCGAACGTCGCTGCGGATTGTTATCTGAAATTGCCGCTTGCTCGCGAGCTGCTGGTTGGACTGTTGCAGGCGGAAGAGGTAGGATAAATATACGGAGGATGGACGAATTTTTGTTTGTGAAACATTGGGAAAGTAGATTTAAGGTATTTTATTGCTTGTAAGTTTGTAGTTTATTTTCGAACTGTTTGGAATTCAAGTGTGGTCAGTTCTGTAACCATTTGTGATTCATGAGACCCAACTAGAATTTTGATTTTTCTCGCGAGAAGTGTCATCGCCCAATTCAGAATAAAAGCATTTTGATTTTCTCCTTTCAAAATTTCGGATTTCTATCCTTCTTTTTTGTCCGAAAACCTGGAAAAATTCACCGCAAGCGACAAAATATCGATACTTTTTACGGAGTTACAATTTTTATAAAAGGTTTCTTGCTCGAAAGTTTCGTTAATTTAAACTTTTTGCCAATTCAAAATATAAGTTACGCGAATAAGCGAATTTATGTTAGATTCATTGAAAGCTCTCGCCTTTCGCATGACAGAAATATCGCCTCGTACGTTACTCGGAAATTTCTTATGGTCACGTTATAAATATATAAAGGTACGTAAAAGCCCGAAACGGACTGGAAGTAGACTAAATTTGGTGCGGCTAAAATCCGCTTACTAGTAAGAGGATCATTCGGAATCCGCATGCATCGTCAACATATCTCACGGAGCTTCTTGAATTGCGCTTACAAGCGAAAAAATTGTGATACAAATTTATCGTCACGGCCCAATACGTCTTGACTTTGGAAAAATTTGATTATCGGACGCTTTCCGTCTTTCGTTTGTAACCGCGACGAAATGTTTTTAGCAGCTCGGGGTTCAATTTTCCGAAATTTGTTCACTGTAAGTAGGTTCTCGGCTCGTCGGAAACGGGCGACATCTATCACTATCCGACGTCAATCAATCACCATAAAACAGCTGCGACAAAAGGCGCGAGGCACGACGGTCGCGCTTTACAGACTTTTCCTCTCAAGGCGCCTGGTGCAAAAGTGCCTTTCCCCGAAGGAATCGGCCGTCGAAAGAAGCCATCCGAAATAAAGCAGAAGGGAAAGGCGGGAACTGAGGCCGGGGAGAGAAAAATTCAAATTTACGCGAATTTCATCGACGACGTGAAAGCTGTCAGACGTCGGGACGAGATATAAGAGACGGGAAGGAGGAAGATTGAAATCCAAATTTGTCCGCAAGGATAGCGGGCGAAAGGGACGTGTGTCTTGTTTTCAATTTTCCCCCGATCATCCGTCCCGTCGTCCGCTGAAATCCCGCGGGACTCTCGATGGCGCGAGAGAGCCTTTGAAATTGCCCCTCTTTGCCTTATCGTCGCTCGCAAAGCCACGTCCGATATGAATGTCATTTAACTGTCCCCCGACGGCGGAAGGCCGCGCCGGGCCACAGGGAAAACAATTAAGATCCGACGTGCGACGGCGCGGCGGCCCTTTTCGCGGCGCGCGGCTGCGTGCCAGCCGGACAGCGAGCCGTCCGCGCGATCCGATTGTTATACTTGCCCCACTTGTCCGCGAGTAAAAGCGTCCGTGTGTCTTTCGCCTGTCCTTTTTATTGAGCTTTGCTTGCGCTTTTTACTGGATCGCCTTTCTGGAGCACAAGGGGCACTATTGTTCGAGTCTATTTTCATTCGAAGTCGTTTCACCGTGTGATTAAAAAAGTTCGTTAAAAAGCGCTACGATACACTTGGAAGAAATTTGTATGTTGTAAATCGGCCTTTTCGTACACAGTGTTATATTAGGTAACACTTAAAATGGAATGTATTAAAATTAAAATTATAAAATAAAAAAAGTACATTTTTTACTGATTTATAAACTTGGTTACCAACTAATTAATGTTGTAATTTTAGAAGTTATCAGATTATAAAAAATGTCGAAAAGTGCTTCATAATTAGTTGGATAAGTAAGTTAAACAAAGGCTATAAAACTACGTAAAGCAAAAACGTGGAATAACAATGCCGCAAGAACCTGCTATCATGTCAAAAGTTTTACGGCGAAAAACATTATAATGTGCATATCATTACTCTATATATCTCTCGTAACAAGCACACTTTAGTTTTTCAAATCTTTAGAAAACAGTTTCCCATTACTCATACTTTAATAATTATGTACCTAAACCAAATATTATTATTATGTTGACTAATAGAATTAATAAAAAGTTCAGAAACACAAGTAATCTACTCAAATTTACAGAATGACTAAATCTATCACAGAAAACTATCGAAAAAATTTGTTTTATTATTACACCCTTCCGCGTCGTGCCAAAATTTTTGCCACTCTTCGCTACAAGTTGAAATTTCGTCGAGCCACGTACACTCCAGCCGATCTTTTATTTTTATTCCCATCTACGTATGAAGCGTTTCGCTCGCTCTTTTTGCCTAAGTCCCCGGCTTTTTGCTCGCGTACCATTTCCCGGAAACTCGTTATCTGGTCGAGCCTTTGAGAAACTGGGCTTTTTTTCATTCTCCCTCCCCCTCTCTCTCTCTCTCTCTCACTCTCTCTCTCTCTCTCTCTCTCTCTCTGTCGCTCCTTTTTTTTTTATCGCGCCGCCGCAGGACGGAAAGTTTTAATCGTTTTACGACGGGAGTTTTGTCATTAGTTTTCATTTTGACAGATGCGAGCGAAGGGAAAAATGCGAATGGACGCGCGACAGAGCTCAAGTCTGCGCGCGGGGATATAATAGTGCCGCGGCGCCGAATGAACTCCGCGGAGTAAAATGCGTGTCGGTGGTTTTGTCATGTGATAAATGGACTGTTGAGTGGAATTCTCGTTTGACAGATATTTTTGTAGTGAAATTGCGCGGAGTTTTTGATGGAAATTCTTCGATGATTGACGATCGCTGTATTTTTTTTTCAACATTTTCTTTGTTTAAACATATTTACGGAGCCCATTGTGTTGGAGAACCGAAGCGGCGCATTTAGTCCAGTCGTATTGCGATATTGCGTTTGCACGAAGTTTATTTCATTTCAAACGCGTAATCGTCCAATAAAAGGTACAATCTATACGAGCTCAGAAGTCATTGTCTTCTATTCACTTAAAAAATATTACAAGCTTAAAGAAACACTTGTATATGTCTTATTGATCCTTTTTCATTGCAGATTTCTCATTCCAGATTACTGTTTTCGTAAAAAATTGATTTTTTACTTCAATTGCAGAAAATGTTAAAAATAAATTGGTATAAAGCACTTCATTAAAAAAGTACTTACCATCACGCATACTGAATCCCCTTTTAATTTCTTAATTTAAACGTCATTATATTTGATGAAAAAACTTTTCTTCACCGCCTTCTTATTAAGATATCCAGAAATGTGCTTATTCAGTAAGAAGATACAAGCGGAAAGTTTTTGAAAAAAAAAAGAAAATTCACTCGACGTTTCGGGATTATATCTCCCATTCTCGAAACTTCAACTCAACAGTGGTATCGTCTCAGCTTTTTGCACAAGAATCCCAAATTAACGAGCTGCGGAAGCTCAGCGCGGTTGTACGACTCCTCGCTTAAGCGCACCGCCGAAACCCTAATTAGTTTTACACGATAAAAATCAATTAAGCAAGTTACAAACTTAAAGAGCGCATCTCTCGCGAGAGGGAAAGAAAGCCCCCAAGAACGTGTTCCCTTTTCTTTCTTAAAGCTCGCGCGAGTGTTATTCCACGGATTAAAAAAAAGGAGAAGAGCGAGCGGGAGAAAAAAGAGCAGCTGCTTTCCCGGAGCGAAAGAGCGAGAGAGAGAGAGAGAGAGAGAGAGAACGTAGGCCCTTGGGGAGTTTTTGAAATCAAGCGTGCAGCCGCGCCCTCAGGACCGTTGGCGCAATGCTGGCCTGTGTGTATACTTTCTTTCAGGCGGACGCCGACGCTTCCGCTCTCTATACGTATATATATATACTCGGCGAGTTGCGCGCGATTACACTGGAGAAACTTTCGGCCCTTTCGGGGCTTTTAGAATTCATTCGACGCCGGCCGAATTCGAATCGACGAGCCTGTACGGAGCGCGCGAGAAAAACATTGCCGCCGGCGGGGCTTGTTTCTTTGGGCCTCGGGAGCTAAATCAAAACGGGAACGTATGGAGATTGGAGTTTATCGCGGTGCAGGTATATAGACTTTTGGCACTTGAGAATTTCAATGGGCGAATTGTTTGTTGGCCTCTGTATGGCAAATTAACTTTTTCGGATTGAATTGAAACATATTTTTGTAATCATTTACTTTTTTTAAATTGTAAAGCTTCATTTAAGTAAAGATAAAAATTATTTTTTGAAATGACGTTTAAATTATATACTGTAATAAAAACCGGATTTCAGTTTTATGAAGATTTTCGAATGCAAGTTTAAATGAAGGAAAAAAGAAGGTAACATTTTTTAAAGTCAGCAGTGAATTGGGAGAAGTATTAAATTTTTTCTTTTGTTTATAGTTAAATATTTCAAAAGTTGAATAACTTTTTTGAGAAACTTTTAAACATTTTTTAGATCTTTACAGAATTAAAAAATAAATAGTACTATTATTGTATAATAAAAATCGGAAAAAGTACATTTTTATTTTGTTCGCAAAATTTTAATCTAAGCTTTCAAATTTTTTTATTCTAAAAAAAATAAAATAAAATTTTACAGTTTAGAACATTAAATAAACTTCACTTTATAAACAAACCATTTACTCTGATTTCAATACTAATTATAATTTGTCACTGGCGTTTGTCGCAATCAGCTTGATTTCGACCCAAGTCCGAAAATTTCATTAGAATGAATCGTAAAAAATATGCGTACTTCCGGAAAAAAAAAAATTGCGAACGATGCTTTACCAGCAGCGACTCCATTCAACTTCGGTAATCGCTTCAGCGACCCTTTGCCTAATTCCCCCTTTGTCGCGAGACCTCGTAGAGTTTCGTTTCTGGGCTACATCAGAGAGCAGAGCGACGAGTCCCGTCCGCCTCGCATCACGGGAGACGACAAGGACACGCGGCGGCCCCCAAAGGATGCCGCTGTAGTTTGCCGATTTCGTTAAAGCGGCACTGGAGTCCGCGTCTCGTCAATGTCCCGCGGCAGCTGCCCCTTACATCCGGCCTTTGCATTATTAATTAAATAACTTTTTTGAGGCTAATTAAATTCAACTGGTGCGCACTGGTACTCGGTATAGGCGGATGAATTAGTAGCCTCTTCTCGGCCTGGAGCCTCGCGAGCTGCGCCGAGAGAGTTGGAAAATTATTTCTGAATGCATCGCTGGGAGCTTTTTGCGAAGATTAAACGTTGTTTTGTCGCCGCGCGGAGAGCTGCGGGAAACTTTACGCTCTCGCAGTTCGCGCGCTGATTGTCTCTCTTTTTTGCTGATGGCTCGTGATGTCGTTTCGGCTTCGTGTCGACGGGAGGGCAAGACATTTTGCGGGATATTGTTTTCAACAATCGGAGCTTTACTCGCCAGCTTGCCGTCTGCGGAATTGCCCAAAAGTTTTCGCGGATATATATACAACGTCTTGCGCGCGGTGACTCGAGGGGGTGAATAGTTTGCTATTGCATTAACGTAGTTCGATATTGGCCAAGAAGTTGATTGTAATCTGCGGCATTGTTTTGTACGTGAGGAATTGCGTGCTTCTGGTGATTGGATTTTGATTGCAAATATTGATATAAATCGAAGTCAAATTTTTGTGTGCCAATCCTTTTTTTTTCATTTTTATGGACCTTTTTATAAAATGAGAGATATTATTATTACCTGTAATTTTGACATTTTGTGCAGGTTTTCAAACGTTGGCCAGTTTTGGTAACTAACATAATTTATCATTAAAAGCGTATTATATTTAGAACCTCATAAAGTTTAAATAATAAATGCAGTTTTCTGAAATTCTATGAAAAATGCATTTATTATAACGAAGTAATTTATTCTATTATTTTAATAAATTCTCAATATTTTATTTAATTAAATATTTCTAATTTGAATAACCCGAGCCTTATAATTTTTATTTTATTTAACTGGCTTCATATCCGGAGCCATCATCAAAGCTTATTGAAAACAGGAAAGATGTTTATACTACAGTTTCGGGTTTAATTAAGTCCGTACAAGCCAATACGTTCAAACATGGAGGCTGATTATTCATATAGTAAGGGTATGCCATTCTCATATCGTGTAAAATGTAAGTAAGCATTATTCTGCGTTATTGTAAAAATATTGATAGCTGCTGCATATAGTATATGTAATTCATTAATTTTAACATTTAATAAAGGGTGAATTATGTCAGAGGATAATAATTGATTATTTTATTAGCAAGTACAACTGAAATACTGCCTTTTAACTAATAAAATGTTGATAAAATATTCATTTATGTGAATAAAAGCCAAGTTAAAAAAGATCCATGAAGTATCTAAATACAATTTACTTTCATATATTACAAAATACATTAAAATTCAACTTTACCCTCTCCGAAATTGTGCGTAACGCTATAAATGCAAATGTTATTATAAATTTTACTCACATATCGAGCATTCAACAGGATGTTTGCACGTACCTGCAACATACAAAATAGATAATACAATTAAACTTTATTTTAATATTTAACAACGGCGTGCTGATTATCAAGAACGACCATTACTGCCTTTTGTGCTTGCGCATTTGCAAATATAAATTTGCCCCTTCCGACGAAAGTTAATTGTACAGGTTTCTTCGTCTCATTAACATTCCTGCAAAACAGAGGCTCTTTCATGCCTGTGCGCATTAGCTATTCCGTGTTTTACCTGCGGAACTCGCTGAATAGCTCAAAGGCTTATTTGATAATTTGGTCGAAAAAGAAAACCTTCCCCCTCTGTTTTTTCAACAGCATTAAAAGGCAATTGTTAAGCCTTCAAAGGGGTAAAGAATATATACTGCCAATTTTCGCTCGCTTCGCGTTATTTGGAGGTAAAACAGTAGTTTAACGAGGAACGAAGCACCATTGCCAAATTAAATTCTGTGCTTTGAAAAAGCGCAATTTTCCGTTTCCGAAACTTGAGATTTTCACGTTTTATTTGTCGCGCGGCAAAATTAGTCGTTAGAAGCTATTAAAAGAAAGTCCGGGAAAAAGCAATTTATTTCTTCCTAGAAATGAAGGAACGTGAATGAAGATTAATAAAAGTTCAGACGCGAATTGAGGTAGAATTTCTAGAAATCCGTCAAAGGCACACGATATAAATATTGTTAAATCAAGGGCTTTCAAGAAAGTTTCACTTAAAATTCATGCGTCGCGCGGACGGTTTACAAATTCAATAAAGATTCTTGGCCGCTAATTTATCCGCAAAGAAGAGTCCGAGTAAACGAAGGGAGCAAACAAAGCTGAGGACGCGGAACTCATAAGGACGGCATCTTGAAAAGTCAATTGTCCGGGCGCTGATTGGCCGACCGAAGAAAAAAGAGAGTCTCCCTGAGTTTGACGCTTAAAGAAATGATTGCGACTCGAGTGAAGAAAGCCGCAAGGAAATCCTCGAGCGAAACTGAATTTAAACCTATTTTAATATCAAAGGAATATATATATCCCGACCGTTTGCAAGTTTCCCCACTCTCTACCTTTCTCTCTCTCTCTCTCTCTCTCTCTTCCTGCGTTTTAATATAAACTGCCGCAAGTTTTGCTCGTATAACCCCGGCATGTGCACGCGCCATCAAGCGGAATATATGCAGACGAGAGACGTAGAGAGAGAAGGAAAGATCCGACGCGTTTATAATCCCCGGCTGTGTTTATGCAAGTACGTATGCAGCGGGTGAATGCGCACTTTATGTAGGCGCTGCAATTTCGGCGCGAACCTGCGTACTTCTCTCTTATTAAGCGAAACTTTGATCTTTAGAGGTGCCGAGTGCCGAGCTCCGTATTGTAATGTTTTACTGATTATATTTGTACGAGATTTTGGCGCGGAGGGGAACGCGGGAGGGGGGGAGAGGGGTAAACGTACGTGCATGCGTTATTTAATGAGGCTCCAAACTTGGCTTCGACCAATCCTGCTGCTGCTGCTGCTGCTGCTGTTGCTCCGACAGGAGGCTGAATGTAGTGCTTATGTTAACGACGTGTACTTAATAATTTATGAATAATGACTCGAGTTCTAATGGGAATGGGTTGGAAATTGGAAATTGTATTTCATTTTTATAGGTGATTGGGCTAAATTGAATTGATTTCAAGTGATGATCGAGCTTGAATATATTTGCGTTTGATTGCACAAATAAACAATTAGCTTGAGAAGAAATGATGAAGAAGAAGTAAATGAAAATTTATTTCGCTGGAGCTCGAAAGATACGATCAGTCGTAAATCGTAAAATTTCATATTAAAGTGATAAAAGTTAAATACGTTTTAATAGGAATATAAAGAATTTTTAACTCTTGGATGATGAAGATTTATTTACCCAATAAAAAAATGTGAAGTGAAATTTTCGAACGCTTGAAAGTTTTTAAACAGCTGTATTTTGTAGAAAAAACATTTTAAAATAAAACATCGACAAAAGTTTAATATATTAATTTGTTTCATAAATACTTACCTATTTACACAGAAATTATTGCTGAAATGCGATCTTGACGATGGGTAAAAACGTCTATTTATTTAAGTGAACTTGTTCTTTATTTCATGGAAAAGTAACGATAACACGGGGTAATCTGCTCCCTCGAGCGACTTTTCAAAATGTCTCCTCGTAGAATTCGATAGAATTACTTGTGAGACCCAACCGCGATCTTCAGGGAAAAGACCAATTTTCAACATCCCAAAAACATCAGGAAATAATTTAATAGCCTCAAAAGAACGCGTGGAAAACTGTGTGACGGAAAAAGGGGAATAAATAGCCGTAGAGCGGTGCGTTTTATGTGATTTTTTTTTCTCACGACACGAAAATTAGTAGTGGCAATTTTTATTGGTCAGACGTAGATTATGCGTCTGTCTTGCTCATGCTGTTACGTTGTTTTCATTCTTTATTGCCCTCCATTCTTTTCATGTAAAATCAGATGATCACTTTTAATCTTAGGATACTTCAAGCATATAATGTAACGTAATTGTAAGTTTTTGAACAATCATTTCGAAAGTACCTTTACTTTTTTATTTAATATTTGAATAATAATAAAACTGTTGGCCTTTTCGTGCCCCACATAGGCCAGAGCATAAAAATGATCATTTCTTTTAATTATATCTTATATGTACAATTTTCATAGCGTGTTTACTTGTAGCCTTAACTCAGCGATCGCTGTTTAAGTATTTATGAAAATATCATAAACATTTTCAAACATAAAAAATTGAATTCCAAACGAGGAAACACGAAGAGCGTCAAAAGAATTTCTCCCAAGTCAAGCGCTCTAAGATAGCCTGAAGCACACAGCGGCGCAGAAGCCATAAAGATAATTTTCATTAATGACGCGCGAGGGCCACTGTCGCCCTTTTAAGATCGCGCGTAAAACGCCGCTCTTCAAGAGGTGTGAAGGCCTCCCGCTGTGAACGAAGCGTTTCGTTCATTACGCGCTCTAATACCGCCTCGTTTACATGCGCGCATATCTCCCGGGGCACTCGGAAAGAAAGCTCGCCCGTAAAACAGGGAGAGAGAGGAGAGACGCTTCTCAGTTGCCAGCCGCGTTATCTGATTTCTGACGCGCGGCTTTGCGGGCCTCGGATCCGCGCGCGCGGGAGGGATTATCCCCCGGCGATACTCACGAAAAAATATATCAAGGGGGTATCGGCAAGTTTTTAATCGAGATTCCCTATAATTGGATGTCACCCGGCGACTTTTTCAGTTACGAAGCTAGGAAAAGTTGCGGCGCGTTAGAGAAGCGAATGAACTAACCGCAGGAGAGCCGAGGGATTATTGTTAGGCAGGGATTCGCGCGGTAGAGATTTTTTTTTTTTTTTTTGAGAGTTCGCGCGGCCGTGGAATTGGATTAATTTTTGCCCGCTTCCGCCGGAGGTTTTAAGGAATTATTTCGAAAGTGTATAATTGAAAAGACTTCGAAATTTAATATTAGTAGCTCGAAGCTGAGTTTTTTTTTAATACGTTTCGAGTTACTTTTTGGGATAGGCAGATTTGATTAACGGCGAAATGAGTATAATCCGTGTTCCAGAGTCATTATGTTGGGCGTTAAAGCGTAGCCACCGCAACTTGAAATTTCAATTGACACTGCCTGCTGAGTACGCAAACATCGAGAGCGGCATAACCTTGATGGAGAAGCAAAGGGCTTACTTCCACCTAAAACGACACCAAAAGAACACTTGAGACTGCAATTAAGCGCTTATCGACGCTCCGTAAGAAAAGTAGCACCATTCACGAGGCAAGCCGAATAGTAGCACGGTTGAAAACGGATATCTGCATTTTACAGGGGATTTTCAAAGCCCACTAAAATCCTTTTTAATCTCCATTAAATAATAAGAAAATTGCGTTTAATCTAAACGACTTTATTCTGGAAGTAATTTATGCTTAAGTATCTTAATTTAAACAAACGTTCTAGCTTTCATTTAAGTTGCAGTGGAGAAAGAACAAAAAGAAAAACGAAAAATGGGTGCGATCATTGCTGCTGATTGCTAACAAGTGGGATCCAAGAGAATCTTTCCTAATCGCGGAGTGGAGTAAGCTTTCTAGGATTCGGTAATAGTTTTGTTTTCATAGAAGCCGAGTATTCATTTCAATTCTGCGAAAATGAAGGAGTTGAGAAAATGAGATGATGGACGAAAAAGCAAACCCGAAAGTAAATTGAGGAAATGTATAATGAAAAACAATACCTTTCTCATCTAAAAATATTAATGCAATTAACTGTATGTTCAATTATATATTTCTAACAGTGCGATCATTGGCACACGTAATACTAGTTCTGGATTTTTATCTAATTTCTAGAAATATTTTTCTACATAAAATGAATAAATAGTGGCGTATGATGAGCCATGCATATTTCGTAAAATGATTGTAATTCAAATTTCTGTATTTCTCTGAATCTCTGAAACATAAGACGAAAATGAATTTATGAAATGTATATAAGTTTAGGAATCGCACCAACTATCAGATTGAAAGATATTTAATAGTTTAATGGTTACAAGTGATCAAAAGTGATAATAAAAATGAATAAAACTAAGAGTGGCGGGAATTATTATCGGGATCTTCGGAATCTCATTCGGTAGCAAAGGAAATTGATTCGGATTCTGGATTCAAATTCTCTTTCGATCGTCAAAAGTCCCACTGTGCCAAACGAATGTGATGTTTAACTGGGGTCTGCAATTCTAGTGCATGTTTTGTTAGTTCAGTAGAATCAGAAATGTTTTTCTCAAAAAGAACAGTAAGATGTTACAGTGAATTGCAAATGTTATTATTACCGTAAGTCGGATCTAAAATGGCATGTACCTCCAATATTTACTTAAATCAAACTTTCATTGTCAGCGGTTAAATTTTGAATATCCACGTAAAATCAACTCAGACTCCGCTCTTAAGATTTGACTAAAATTTAGTTAATTTTCCTCTGAGAAAATCATTTCCGTCGTGAATTTTCATAGATAATATTCCGCAATGAGACAAGCTATTTCAAGCACAACTCCGGCCTGAAATTTAATTAAATGTAAATCACTCGCATTCGTTTAAAAAAAGCGGCCGCAAGATTTAACGGCGGTGGAAAGGCAACTTGTTCCCGTGAACATTAAAAAAAAAAAGAAAAAAATACATCCCTCTCGCGAACGATGATTCCGACACTCGTGGCGTTCTGCAAGTTTCTCGCCGCCAGTAAAAAAAAAAAAATAGTCGAGCGCTTTAGCGGAGTAAATCCGGCAGCCGTCGAGTCTACTTGGCCCGGGTAACACGAGGGGGAATAAAGCATTGAAACACGTACACCGTAAAAGCACACTTTTCCAGAATACATAACTATAAAGTTTATTAACGGACATCAATCATTCGGGCGCGCGTTTACGACGCGCTCTCGCGGGGGGGGGGCCCGTTTTCTTTTTAACGGGCGCGCGAAAAAAATTATGCCGGGGGGTAAAACAGTCGCGAGAAATCGGGCCCCGCGAGTCTGCACCGTGTTGTCGTCGTCGCCGCCGCTGCCGCCGCGCGCGAGGACGTAAAAACGTAGTCGCGTTTACCCGCAGCTGCGCGGATTTTACGATTCCGCGCGGCATGACCGGAATACGTAGTAGCTTGGGTCATGCCTGACGCGGCCGCGGGCTTGTTAAGGGGGCGAGCACGTGGGGGTGGGAGAGGGGCGTTGGAATCTGCATTATTTCCGTGCGATCTCGTGTTCAGTGCTTTTCCGCTGGTTTTTCTGCTCGGATCATAGAGCTTTAAAGTGCCTTCTGATCGGAAGTTGGTTTTTCGAATTTGGTGTATATGAAAGTTATACGATCGGGAATATATAGTCTATTTATTATATATAATCTAGTTGGGCAGTATGTGTAATATATCAGATATTGGACACTGATACAGCTTAGGAGACTGGAGAGTCCGGTTGTCAGTAACGGAATATTCTGTCATGTGTACTGCAACCTTGCGATACGCGGTGCCTTTAACGTTTTTTATCTTAATGTATATTAAAATTACTATTAAAATTACTAGTATATTAAAATTGCTATTATACGTGTCTCTCACATAACCCCGGGAAGAATATAATTTATCAATATTAAGGAAATCTGTGGGCCTGCAGAGTTTTAGTTCCGCAGTCCAGGGGCCTTAACGAACCCAGCTTAGATACAGATTCTTATTCTGTACAACAGAATACGTCTGAGTATATATTATGATATTGTAGAATAAGAAGATAAACTTCAATTTTTTAAATTTCCATAAGAATTTTCCCTTTATTTTTATTTTTCTTTTTTCCGTTTTATTTAAATATTCTTTTTAAATGATGAGATAACAATTTCTTTACGTTACGACAAGATTCTTTGCGTTAATTGCTTAAAAGGATTTTAGAATAGCCATAAAAAATTATCAATTACGAATGCAAATCTTAAAAAATTATAGAATTTAAACGTAACTTGGCACTAAAACGAAAACATCGTAAAATTAGAATCAATTCACTTTAAACCTACATCTCGTTACGTGCCCATTTGCATGCAAATTGATATTTCCAAAATATTTAGGAAATTAGTTCTAAATTCAAATTCAAAGCATTAAGTTGAAAAAAAATATTTCGTATGAATTAAAATTGGAATATATTATTTAGTTTTCGAAAATGTATTTTCTTATCAAAATTCTTTTTACCAAATTTTCGTAAAAAAAGTAATACATTTCTGTAGAATTAATTGAAGTAGAAAGTTTTCAGCGTGAGGGACGCAATGTTACTTACTCTGGAACAAAGGAATTTTCAGGCCTGACCTGCTTTAAACAACTAATTCTGTATAGGAGAGTACCTTTTTAAGGAAGATACCGAAAGTATCACGGCCGAAAGTTTCTAAAGAACGTAAAAAGAAAGTTTCCGTTTTTCAGTCAAAAAACTTTTTATACGCGCGCGCATTTAAATGAAAAGCTCAGCGAACGTCCCTATAAGCGAAATAAAAATCGATTTTCTCGCGAGTTTTTACTAAAATTTTCACTGCCTTCTCCTCGGCGAAGTGGCCGTAAATTTTTGATTGAGTTTTTTTTATAGGCAGCCACGATGGGACAGTGACAAATATTGATTAATCGATCTTTGTTGAAAAGTTTTAAAAGGGTTTTTCACGGGATTTCTCGACCAGCCGCGATATTTCACCCTCGATCGCTGCTCCAACCTCTGCGTCACGTTTTACGCTGTTTATGTTGTTGTGGATTTTACGAACCCTCTATACTATGTATTTTCTATCGATAATGAAGCACCGCTACTTTTTCTAGTACAACTCAATTAATCTTACCTCGAACTTTTTTCGTTTTCTCTTTAATTATTTCCCTTTTTATCCCGTAAGACTTGAAAATTGTCTTTTTATTCCTCTATTACAGTTTTAATTCTTCTTTACGTAAATTAATTATCGAGTTTCTTATTAAAATAGTTCATTTAAAAATATTTTGTTTAATACCCCGATTATGTAATAACATTTATTTTATTTATGGAAATTGGTGTAATTTGGCATTGTTTTAATATACAACAATATTATTATTTCCGGCAATGAGAATCCATATTTTATACGATTGTAAATACGGCTATCAATTTTATTAAAGGAATAAAACTAGAATAGGTACGTCCGAAAGGTAATCCATTTATTTTATTGGATATACATCTCCCTAGACTCGATATTGTTACTAGTATAATCAATCAATAACAGAAATGATTGCTGCAAGTTCTGCTTTGATGTATATTGTGAAGGCTATGTAAAATTGACCATTTAGACGTCTTTACTGCTTTAAAATCCTTACTATTATGACTTCAAATTTAAAAGGATAGAACAGAATTTATAACCTAATACTCTACCGAAATGATTCAATTAAGATGGTAGTGGTTAATGACGATAATTGCAACTAATGGCGTAAATCAATCGTCAATAATGTTGAGGTAGCATACTGCAAATTGAGATCAAGCTGGGATTTATCGTTATTATTCGTGCCATAATCAGACTAACAATTATAATAATTAATGTGATAACAGTTATAATTTAATGAATTGAATATTAAATAATATAGAAATAAACAGTATAGCCTGTATTACTATTGCAGGCAAAATTCTAAACGATTTTATTGAAACTTAAATTTAATTTTGTCTTCCTAATGCAACAAACTGGTTGACACGCTTTGAATCCTCTTTATATTAAAAATATTGCATATCTTCATGACCTTCATTTATAGAAAAGCAAATAAATGCAAATGCACGTACTTGCTATGCACAATATTCTGGCAGTAGTAAATACTGTACATCTATGCCAATTAGTAATGACACAAATAAAGAGATGCATTAATATGCAAGGAATATGTATGTAAATCAAGATTGAAATCATCGCGCCGGTGAATTTAACAATGGAAAATGGTATCATGGCATTTCTTGATAAAGATTTCTGCATTTACATTTCAAATGATGCCTAAAATAAAGCAAATACAACTAAACCAAAAATTTTTTTATAAACTTCACAATTTATAAACAAAAGCATCGTTTCGGCAATTAGCATATATAAACCTAATTTATTACAATAATACACGGAGAAAAATTTTCTAGTAAAAATTACAATAGTACATTTTAATTTGATCACAGACTGTAAAAATCCTAAAAAATTACCATAGTTTCTAGTAAATTTTACGAGGTCAATGATAAATTTTCATATTTAGACTTGTAAAACTTACTATGAACATGGTAATTTTCTAGGATTTTTACAGTCTGTGATCAAATTAAAATGTACTATTGTAATTTTGGCTAGAAAATTTTTCTCCGTGTAGGGTACGAGATTTGTAATCGATTCCCATTACAGAAACGAATGAACTCACTTGCGCAGCGATTAAATTAAAACCTTCAAGTTTCAGCGATCTTTATTACCGATTTCGCGAAGCGTCAATTCGATTAAGAAAAATCTCGATGGGCCAGGAGTATAGGAACTAACCCCCGGCGAGTCTTAAATAATAAATTTAATAGGAGGAAAAGCCGTAGCGGAGGGCAAATCCGGGAATAAAAAAAAAGTAGTCCTTCCGGCCGTCTCGACCGAAGCGAGTCGTCGCGCCGAGCGAGGAAAGAAAGAAAGAGAGAGAGAGAGAGAGAGAGAGAGAGACCGAGAGGGAAGGAGGGACGATAAAACTAAATTAAATGAAAGGTGAACCGCGTAAAACCGAAAGGCCAATCCCGGCGCGGCACAAAGGCAAGTTTAAACAGCTAAGTAAACTCCCCTGACCGACGAATTGCAGTTTACTCACGCGACTTTGTACAGGAGGATCCGTCGTCGACGCGCGCCGAGGACGGAGGTATAACTTTTTAATCTCTCCCTTCCCGGAGAGGTAAAAGGGCGGAGGGGGCGAAGGATGAAACCGTAAGACACACGCGCGCGCACCGTATTATCTAATTTAATCAAGCTCCTCCACCCCCTGCGCACTGCACACGCGACCCGCTCTCGATTCTTCCGACTGTCTCGAGGCGCGTGCCGCTGATTGGCTCCGGGACCGGCTTATCGAAATCCGCTTCTCTTCCCTGCCTCTTCGACTCGTACTTCTTTATCTTGCCGGAAGCTCCTTTACTCTTTACCGCTGTTTGAAGGAGCAATTAAATATCGGACTCTCAATGGCTTCCGCCTCGACGATTTTTCTTGTAATGAAAAGTTAAACTTTCGATCGGTGCAGCGCGGGCTTCCTATTTTCGCGAGCTGCCGCGAAAATATTTAATCTGCAACGAGAGCAGTTTCGAATTGGGCGTACTTTTTACTTTTATTCGGGGATTTTTTTAAGGTTATGCGATATGAAAATAAAACTTTACTGTTATTGTATCAATTAACCTTTAAAAAATTGCCAATCAAAATTCTTTCATTTCCCAAATCTTCGCTTGATCCATTGCAAAACGAATATCCGAACCTTCAAACAAGATTATCTATTCTACCGGACCCTATCACTTCCGTACAGAATCTGCATCGAGCAAACATATCGAAATCTCGCCTATAGTCTCGCCAGCGCCTGCGTCGATCGCGCAGCGACGGGATTGAGAAAAAAAGGCCTGTGGTCGAAGTAAATACAGGCAGGTATATATGGGGAAGCAGGTACTTACCGCAGGATACCCCGGGCGCGTCCTTTGATTTTGCGCCGTCGAGCCCGATAGGCTGGTGTCGAGCGTAAACAAACCGGCTGGATTGCTCTCTCGGACATTAATCACGCCCGGGCAACATATTGACGAACTGCGCGCGAAATCGCCGCGCGCAGAGGCCGTCCCGGCAGCGAACGGTCACGTACGCGCGCGTTAATGATACTGTGCGGGGGTGTGATTAATAAAACGGCGCGAAAAAAAGGCCGCTGTTGTTGCTGTTGTTATTGCGGGACAATAAAATGCAGCTGAGCGACGGTGCTTTGCCTTGTCGGTGATCGAGGGGAATTGTCATTGGTGTTGTCGTTTTTTTTTTACATGCGCAGCACCTAAAATTGTAGATTGCGCTCGATCTATATTTTAAATTATTGGGTTGTACACAAAATTTAAAAAATTTTTTAAATTTCAAAGTTTTTTTTTATGCAAAATTTAGTACTCTACTCATTATTTTGATAGAGTCTGTAGAATAAAGGCAAGCCTGCTAATTTCAAAGTTTTTACCATAGAATTCTAACTGATCCTAAAAACTTTTGGTTTGAAACAGCTTTTTTATCCATTACATTTAAGTAAGGTCTATCGTTTGACAAGATCAGTTTTTTAAACGACCGTTTCACATGTTCTTAAATTTTAAGATGGCTTACATAATAAGGCACATATCGTGAACATTAATTCAAATTCAAGTTTCGTTAATGATTAAAATACTTTATTTTCAGATTTACCAACATCATCTATAACTTCATAACTTTATTGACCAGAATAATTTACAGTAGTGAATTACAAATAACAAGTTGCAAATACATCTGTAATGTTAATAGCGGTAGAAAACTGCACTGCCAATTTTATTTATTAGCGCCCTCTGCTGAACGAGCCCTTTCGGCTAATCTTGTAACGATCACTCACTCTCTGCCGATCGCTTCGCGCGACAACACGT
>UCOL01002846.1:0-22572 GCA_900474335.1 Ormyrus nitidulus | reverse complement strand
GGATTCGGGTACATTATTGGTGTTTTTTTTTTTTTTTTTTTTTTTTTTTTCAATAAAATGATTCAAGTTGCACAAGAGAGCCCACTAATTTTAAAAGTCGAAGATAAATAAAATCAAACTGGCTCTTAGGAATCTGCAGAAGCGCATCAGGTCGGCGGAGCTGCTCCGCACGTCGTCCCTGCCGCCGTCGATGGCGCGACGCGACCGCTGCAAGTCGGCCAGTCTGCGCTCGTCGGAGCTCGACGGGGACTCGGTGGCCCTGAGTCGCGGCACGCCCCTCGCCTCCGAGAGGTGCAGGTCCTCCGCCATGACCTCCACTCTGCCGCCCCACGGCAACAACCTCGCTGCTATTCTCAGGGCGCAGGCCTCCAGGTTAGCTGATCAAACTCGCCATCTTTCAGAAAAGCCAGCCCATAAGAGCAAACTCCATTGTCCCCTTTTCAGGGAAAAGCTCGAGCGAGAATTGCAGGAAAAACTAGAGGAAAAGCGCCGGGAACGGATGATCCGGCTGCGAAAAGCTCTAATTGGTAGGAAGCCGGCTTGGAGGGCATTGCGATCTGCTGCACGGTAAACTTGCATTAAACACTATTTATTAAAATGATCCATCACTTTCGATTCCTTATTGATAAGAACAAGTCAGTCGAAGTAGAGCCAAGATTAAATGATTGAATATCGTTTGATATTGATAAATAAGGCACGAGCACGAGAGGGACTTGGACTTTCGAGCAGCACTGCGTCGAGACGAGGCGCGAGAACAGGCCGAGCGTCATCGACTCCAAATGGAAATGATGCTCGACCGAGTCACGCAGATCCCGACGCTTTTCGAGCGTTACTCTCAGGTAAGCTTTTCTAATCTTGGCGATAGGCTAAAAGCACCGAGCCTAAGCAAGCAATGTACCATTTCGTCTTGAGGATGAGATGATGTTGCAGAGCTTCCAGTCGAGCCTGCGCTTACGCAAGATGCTGGAGGCGCCCTGCCTGCAGCACTTGCCCAGGCGGAGGAAGCCCAAGCCCAAGCCGAAGCGGCAGAGCTCGAGCAGCCTCGAGTCGTACGTCAGCCTGGCGAGCAGCTCCGGCTCCTCGGCCAGCACCCTCAGCCGCTCCTCCAGCTCGGGCAAGCAGCCCTGCAGCGGCAAGCACCACTGCAGCAGCGGCAAGAGGAAGAAAAAGACCGAGCGCGGCCCGCTCAAGGTCTCCATCAACGAGAAGGCTGAGCTCATCGAGGACAGAGACGACATCCAGCACGTGGGGGGAGCAGCCAGCGGAGGAGCCAGCGGAGGAGCCAGCGGACGAGCAGACGAGCCAGACTCGCCGACCAAGCCCCTCACTCCCGAGCCACTGATCTGACGCCACTGAGCCACTGGCTCCCTTCCCTCCGACGCATCAACTTTTTTTATCGACATTTACCCGCCAATTCTTTTATTACACTCCGCTCTTTTAGCTGACTTTTAATTGCTTCCGGAAAAACATTCGATTTTATATACATTTGCAGAAAAAGCCTTTACTTTGCCACTATTATCCTGCAAACTTTTTAATCGATCTCTATGTTTTTCACTTCGATTTTAAAAACCTTTTCAAATGTTTCAAAATACGGCAAATCCATTAACAAGAAACCTTTCTTCTTTTTTTCACTTTTTTCATTTTTAGTACTCTTCATTGTTTCTACTGAAAATATTAAAGATAACTTGGTATGAAAAATTATATCAACTTATAACAATGATAGAAATCATGTATATTTAGATTATTTGCATTTGAACATTAAACTAAAATAGATGCCAAGATTTTATTAAATTTAGTAAATACGTTATTGCAAATTATAAATTTAAATGCTTAACTAGTTACCAATATGTTAATTAAATTAATTTATCAAATGAGTTATATCATATGCATTATCGTTGTTAAAATGTTATTCTTCTTATTTTTACATTTTATTTCTTGTTTGGAAATCTATATTGTGGTTATTCTTAAAATACTCATTTTTTAAATGTTTTACCATCGCACAACTATTTACAAGTATATATATATACCATAGCACAACTTATTATTATTACGTAATAAATACGATTGTACAAGTAACATTAAAAATTTTTTTCCGAAACCTATACATTTTCATTGCAATTGTGATACTGCATATTGAGATAAAGGTTTATTATTTTACTTATTTATTTAAGAATTTTTCACCGAGTCTGGCGTTTGAAGAATCGAATTGGTTTCATAACTATTATAATAATGCGAGGGAGGGGTAAAGGGTCTGAACCCCTTTGTTTTCATTAACACAGGAAGCAAGAAAAATAAAAGCAAAGTAAAACATCGACTGGAGGTGGTTCCCGCCTAAAAGATGTAACCTTCTCAATGAATATTAATATCTGAAATAATCTGAAACCATATTTAAAAACATGTATTCAAATCGAATTCGGCATCTGCTTAACTGATTGGATCTTGAAATTGTAACATTGGTATTAATTGAGCAGCTTTTTATCTGATTAAAGTTTTGAATTCCCAGTAGGCAATTATGGCTAAATTTAGATTTGAATTTGAAAGAGTAGCTTCTTTCTTGTAAGCAGCTTTTGAACGCGGAGCAAATAAAAGGAATAAAAGTAATATTGAATTGTTTTATTAAGAAGTAATAAAAGAGGTAAGTAAGTAGTAGAGGGAAGGTAGATGTAGGATGGCTACGATCAGTCTGTCATAGTGTCGAGCAGCCAGTCGAGGTAGTAATCGACGCGGGTGTAGACTCCGGGGAATCCCTCGGTACCGCAGTTCTTGAGGCCGAAGCTGACGATGCCGTACTGCACGTATCGGGGCGAGTTGTTGTAGAGAGTGGCACCCTGCAGGGGGCCGCCAGAGTCTCCGCTGCACGAGTCCTTGCCTTGCTGGCCGCCCATGCACATCTGTTTGTGCCAGATCGGCACCTTGCGCTCGTACGTCTTCCGGCAGTCCTCGTGCGGGAAGATCGGCAAGGCCACTTTCAGCATCACCGGACTGGCGCGCTGCTCCTCGAACACACCCCATCCAGTCACGTACAGCTAATTCGGCAAATACCACAGAATCATCACATGTATAAATGACAGATTACTTTCTTCCTCTTCCTCTTCCCCAGCCACCAATTCTTATCGCAGAAATGATTCATCGGCGCAACGCATTTTCTTAAAATACCGAATCCGACTCCGAAACCCAGCTTCCTTGTAACAGCTTACATTTCAATTTTATTTTTAAATTAACTGACAATTAACGCCCATAAATCAATCATCAGAAGTAACAATGCTTTTACAGAGTATAAAAATTCAAAAAGACTTTTATATCTTTAGACTCAAATCTCTTTTCGTTCATTTGTCGGTAAACTTGTCAGTAATTTGAAAAACTTTCCAAAATAAGCATCACGTTTCTTGATAAACAATGAAAAACTCTAATTGATATTATAAATTTCTTACTATTGATAATTAAGCATAATCTTTGGTTAACATATCGTTCGCGTCATGGTTGTGTAAATGAATTGGTAAAAAAAAAAACACTTAGAGCTCATTAGATTTAAAACTAAAAATACGTTCGATTTGATGACTTTTTATCATTGCAGATGGATTATCTACCTTTGTTGACTTGATGACAGCCGCAGAACCAATTGGCAAGCAAATGGGTTTCGCGTTAGATGGCCTAAAATCAATGTCGCGGTCTACTCTTAACAGTGCAATATCGTTTTGGTATTTAACGGGAGAGTATTGGGGGTGGTAGTGAGTCCTCTCAATGCCAAAGTCCTGGTACTTCTCGGCACAGGTCTCTTCGAAATTACCGTCCAACTCGCAGTCTCTTTCTTTCGTTGTGTCATATTCGCCCACTCTGACTCCTACTAATTTTAAATCTGAAAACAAATTTCCTTCCTTTAGCTTAACTATTAATATTAATAATTATACATATATTAGATAATAGAGAAATTTCCAATAAATTTATTCGCAAAACATTTGTTCAAGATAAGAGAAATCAATTCAATGCTGTCACCTGTTTCATCGATCAAACGAAACTTTCGCTTAATTAATTCTTTTCAATAGATAAAATCAATGTTCAAAATACAGAAAGTGCTTTTTCGTTGAGTTTTGCTGAACAATAATGTTTTAAACGTCACTAATAACCGTTGTCAAGAATAGATATCGAAAATTCAGAGAAAGTTATAGTCGCAATCACAATTCAGATACTTAGTTTCGATCTATTAGTCAGATAAATAACTCTATAAAATAGTTGGACCTAAATTTTAATAAAAGGTGATACTTTGTTGACGAAGATGGAATGGTTTATTAAAAAAAGTGAAAGAGTTGAAAATGGAACTTTACTAAAAGCTATCGATTTCTTAATTGTGGTTGAATTCGATTGAAAAGTGAGAAACTTACTGGACGGCAAACTCGTAACGCAGTGAGCAGCGGTGAGAATGTAGCGTTTATTAATGACAGTACCACCGCAGCGGAATTGCGGTGTCGGGGCACCAGTTCTGTAGGCCAGCAAAGCCATCCACGGGAACTCCAAAAGACCTGCTTCTTGGCCACCTTTGATTTTCGGCCGATCAATGGGACCGCACGTATTATGATCCAGAAGGCGAAGATTTCGATGATTCGTAACATCCGGAGGGCCGGAATCTTCTTCCACTTCCTGTGCATAATTATTAATTTTAATAAGTTATTTTTAAATGCAGTCTTTCATGTCCAAGTCACACTCGAACCAACGTGTCTTATCATTGTTCGTGACTTATTTTATTGCGAAACATTAGTAAATAAGAATTTTGCATTTCATTTTATTAGACTTACGTCGAGCGGGCAGCAAACTTTCGGGTCGTTTCCTTCGAATCCACATTGCGAGTCTTGCAAAAATCTAATAGACTTTTGCGATAACGGTTTTTGCTGCAGTAAACGAAGCAGGGAAGGACAGGTCTTGATGTTGATGCACTTTCCAGGTATATTATTTGGTGTCGAGCAGACGTTAGATTCTTCGTATGTGAATTCTGCAACAGCCACGATTTACACACGGTTGACAATAATGAATGGAAATGATTTGCTTATTCACTCGAGCACTTTCTCGGGCATCTACGCATCTGTTTCTACGTCTCCGACTACGAGTCAAATCGAACGTTGACGCGTGTCTGTTATTCATAGTGTGACGGAAAGGTGTGACGGAATTTTTTTTCAACCTTCAAACAAGATATTCATGGAATGATTTTAGTCACGGCGAATTAAAAATTCTTAGCAAGTTTTCTAAAAATAGACTAAAATGAATCAGGAAGAAATGTTTCCTCCTGCAGAATTTTATAATTTCCTTGAGATGTTGATGACAAGTTTAGTTTTCAGAGGTGAAAAACTGGGCTGAATGAGGAGGTAAAGTGTGCCGCGCTTACCGACTCGGGATCTGGAATTAGGCAGGCTTAATTTTCGGCTCGGATGCTCGAATCGAGCGCTTGGAAAGTTGGGCGAGAGGGGCGCGGGTTCAAGGATGCGCTAGCTCGCGCGAGCTGGCAAAGTATAATATAAGCAAACTATCGTGTTTATATTGACGGCTCCAAGTACTCACGTGCTGCGGCGAGCTGCAGGAGGCAGGTGAGCGCCAATCCGAGGATGATTTGCATGTTTGCCTCGTCGTCCGTATTACATAAAAGTGGCGGCCGTGCGATAATTGCACCCTCTATATATATAGAGAGGAGTGCAGGCGACCGGCGGGGCGGCCGGCGGCGATAGCAGAGAAGAGAGGGAGCGTCAATCCCGCGACATGCCGTGATAAAAGGAGGCTCGGCGCGCGCTCTTTTTCAATTCGGCGGAGAAAGAATAGACTAGGCGCGCACGCGGTATCGGCTATTAACCAAGTGCGCCAAGAGCCTGCGCGGTAAACCAGTTTTCTTCCCAAGCGAGCCTTTTCCCGCGCGTCTCGCTCGTTTCATTTGCTTCCCACTCCAAGAGCACATGTTGCCGACTCCCCTTCCTTTTTGCGGATCGTAAGTCGTAAGGTATGCAGCGCACACTAGCAGCTGCCTGCTGCCATCTACCCGACTTAATTCTCCTTCCTACCAGCCTTGATAAGCGGCAAATGCATTTTTCTCGCTCGAGCGCATCGGCCCGTGCCCGTCCCGTGCAGCTCTTTCAGCGCAAAATTTCGGAATTTTCCACGCAAAACTGCGAGCTCAATCTGACCAGATTGGTTCATCGCTTTTTTCGTTCTTCACTCTTCTCAATTTACCTATTTACCTTTCTTAACCTACAGTCTGCATGACATTCGTTTAAATTATTTACCAATTATTAATATGCAAAGTCGACTAGAAAAGAAAAGAAACCCGTGACTGTTGAATCAATAAATCCTTGCCAGCTCTTGCTGTGCTTTTCCAATTACGCATGCTAAATCTTCCATTTCGAATTGTTCCACCAAGATTTCTCTGTTTGTCCAATAAAGTCTATTTGATCAACGATCACGCGTAAAATTCATCAGTCGATCGAAACATTAATAGATGACTAAATAGAGTTAATACACTATACTTATAGTTAAAAGTAATGTACCGCTCTGAAAAATCTGTATATACAAAATAGGCACGTGGTTGTGTGTCGCCACGGAGAAACCAGTCGTTTTCTCTTTCATTATCAATCGGGATTCCCCGTTTATATGTGAGTCTATACATGTCCGAGTCGGCATTACACTCACTTCCTATGCCTGCTTACGTCGAGTAGAAGAACAACTTTTCTCGGACATGACGCTTTTTGGTTTAGACGTACCGGAAATATTCAATTTTAGCCAAAATTATCGTTTTTGCGGATTTAATAATAATACGGATAAATTTCAGACTTTACTTCGAATCTAATTTACCATTTTTTAATTCTAATCCACATACAAGACAAATTATTTGTAAATTGCAATACTATTTATCTACTGATTTCAATTGCATCATCGTTAATCTACTACTAGTTGACCCGAAGTAAAATTGATAGTGATTTCTTAAACTAAACAGAACTAATAACATAATGTAATGTAATAATAAGTGGAAAATAATTACAAATAATACATAGTTTAAATTGTAATTTAACAATATCAAGCATGACCTGTTTCACTTATTTTTGTGTCAAGAGTTCAATCACGTGCAAGATGAAAATTCAAACAAAATGTATCACTCTGCGCATTGATAATATAATCGTTGACAGAATGAAGCCATGCTTATCAAGACCAATATAAAACTTGTGTTGAATATAAAAATTTCTTTTATTTTTGCAACACAGCGACTGGAGGCTGATTGTAGCAACTAATAAAAAAACATAATTTATTGCGTATTCAGTATAATGTTGCTAATAAACACAAGCATGAAAAAACATTCCTCGTGCATACATTTTCTTATAATCAGCAAGCCTAAAAAGAACTAAAATAAACTAAATTTATATCTACTTTTATTTTCCAAGTTTATTTTATTTTTTCATAGTGAATTTCATTTTTTTAGACAGACTTTCGAGTTTGTTTTAAAAACAATTCCTTCCTGAATCGTTTTATTCGAAAACATGTAATGGTCTACAAAAAGGTTATAAATCAAACAATACAATTTAGCATTCAAGTCAATTATATTGAATGACTTTTATTATCTTTCAGTGAATCTTCAATGAGAAATGGTGTATAAAAAAGAGGATGTTAATGGCTCGCAATGTTAGATAAAAAATAAATAAAAAATAAAGTTAGTGATGAAATAAATTTTATTGTAGGTGTAAATTTGTTTAAATTCAAATATTTGTTTGGTTATAAAACGTTCCCAATAAGATTTTTCTTAAATATTAACAAATAATTCTTGGTATTTAATTTTAACAATATGATTTATTTAATTTTTTTTTACGATAATCGTCTAAAGAGATTTAATTCAGTCTTAATTTGGCTCATTAAATCTTACATACTGTCAATTGAGATAAAATTTCGTAATATAAAGAATATAAAGGTTTGAGATCATCAGGATTGCAAAGATGAGTTGTCGGGAGTATTAATTCTTTCGAGCAATGAATGCTGAGAGTTGATGCAGGTTTACGGCCTGAGCTTGCTGATGATCCAGGGCATAAAGTCGTAAACCTTGGTGTAAACTCCGGGCCAGTTGGACATTCCGCAGGGCGAGGGTCCGAAGGACACAACGCCAACGGAAATCCACCTCTGGATACCGTCAGGTCCCCTCTCTTGCTGCATGAGAGGGCCGCCAGAGTCACCTCTGCAAGAGTCTCTGCCTCTCTCACCTCCGGCGCAGATCTGGCCTTCGCCCAATTGCACCTGAGCACCGGAATAAGTGGCCATGCAGGTGTTCTTGTCTACCAGGGGCAGAACGACCTTGAGCTTGATCTCGGACTCGGATTTCTCCTCGGTTTTTCCCCAGCCGGCAACGTGGAGCTTGCTGCTCAGGCGGGAGCTCCTGGGCAGGCAGATGGGTTTGATGTAGCTGGTGAAGGTGACGTCGCGAGAAAGCCTTAGCAGAGCAATGTCGTATCGCTGATCGGAGGAGCCCGGCGCGTAGTCCTCGTGGACGATCTGCTCGTCGATGCCCACCGTCACGGGATCGTCGGCGCAGATGAGGCCGTCGAGGCCGTCGGGAATGCAGTCTTGGTCGGTGGCAGTGTTGTATTCGCCCAAGCGCACGGCCTGCAGCCGCCAAGTCGTCGGAAGAGAGCGACCCTTCAGGCAATGGGCTGCAGTTAGGACGTAGCGCTTGCTGATGAGAACTCCGCCGCAGGCTGTTGTCTTACCGTTCGCTAGAAAACAAATTCAAAGTCAATAACTTTTGCGCTGCAAAGTATACATATAGCAGTCTACTTACGCTTGCGGTACTCGAGCAAGGTCATCCAGGGGAACTCGTCGAGGTCGGTGACGTTGCCACCGACGATTCTGTTGGACAGGTCGCGACCGCAGTCCTCCGGTAGCAGAGAGCTCGTGTACTGGTTGCCCTGGTTGACAGGCGGCGGGTCGGTGGGCCTCATCGTCGGGATGAACGGGGGCTGCGTCTGTCGGTTGCTGCGATTAACGCAGCAGACCAACGGGTCCGAGCCCTGGAAGCCGCACTGACTGCGCTTCAAGAAGTCAATGTTCTCCGGCGTACGCGACGTCGTCAGGATTGATATCAGATCCGGACATTGGCGAAGGTTTATGCAGTCACCCTCCTCGTTGTTAGGGTTACGGCAAGGATTGCTCTCTGTAATTAATAGGTAGGCCCATTGAAAAACTACTCGATCCTGCGCCTCTTGAACTTTAAAGCAGCTCTTATTTTCCAAACATTAATGTCTTGTCGGTAGAAAAAATTTGTAAATTTGTTTATTTTACATTCATTCGCTACGACAACAAAAGGAATATGTATTGTGGCAAGTTTAATTTATTGCGATACATGTTAATTTACTTTACAGTGTATATTGTCATTTTCTGCGCAATAATTATCACCGAAAATGTATAATAAAAACATTTTTCGTGACTTAAAATAATGCTGTTTCACAATCGATATAAACTTTTGATAGACTAACACATCCAGAACTTAAATTTATAAAAATTATTTTATAACTTTGTCACGAATGTGATAAAAAAAATTTTCCTCCACGTAAAGCGGAAATGAAATTTTTTGCAATGCAAGAATAATAACGGGTTTTCGCGAAAATTAAAACGTAATAATTGAGCTGCTAAAACGAAGTAATATAAAGTAGAAATAATAATAATAATAATAATATAAAAAAGAAATGATTACATACGAGCATGAGTGAAAGCAAAAAAAGCGCAGCTCAAGAGGAAAAAAGTCGGCGCGACCTTGTAAGCCATGGCTGATCTCTGCTTAGAGGTTTGGGAAGACGAGTCGCTGTCCAAGAACTACAGATGACTAAACGAGTAAATGGATAAACAGATAAACGAATAAAGTAGTAGAGGAGCGTTCGCGCGCACTCTCACACATAGACGCTAATTAAAAGACGAGCGACGCCGCGAGGAGGAACAAGTCCGGCAAGCCGAAGATTCGAGCGGCGACTGCGTGTTCTGAAGCCGATGATCCAGGGTAAACTAGTCAGCTCCCACCACTGCTGAACCGTCTCGGTATCGTCGCTCTTCCAATAATTCGCGCGACGCGCGCCGATTAGTCGTCGGAGGAAATTCCTCGCCGAGCGGCATGTTTTTCGCCAAATTCTTCCTCTTGCCAAAAAGGAGATTCGCGCGGAGATTTTTAAGCGCAAAGGAAAAACAGCCACATAATACACCTATTTTTCATTCTGCGCTCTATTCAATCTGACAAGGAAAATACAGACTTGAATTAATTTACTTATTTTAAAACGCGAGAATCTTTTAGACTTCGAAAAAAGCATATTTTAGACACCTGAGCATATAACTTTTTTTCAGATGGACAAAAATCATGACACACTTTGTATGATAACCATTAAAATTCTATTATATTATCTAAATATAATACAACGCATGCGATTGAATAATTAAACGTTTTACTTTAAACTAACTATCTTACATAATACAATATGTGCATTAAAACTTTGCTTCGACGAAACTATTGACTTACCGAATGATACTCAAATTAGCCTATGAGTAATCTCTATTTTTGTGAAATGACTATTTACCTACAATTTACAAGATAACTTCCATAGCATACAGTACGAAAACCAGGCATGCCGAAAATAGTTTATTATTTCCTAATTCTCACAATTATTAAAGTGGTAAAGGACGTATAGTAAAGCTGGGAAAACCCATGCGTGATGCTAATGTGCCCTTGAAGTAAACTAGCGGCCGCCTTTTTCATCATATACGCAGTCTTTAGAAATTCTTTAATAATATCACTAAATTTTTTCAATAATTATTAGCTCAGCTGATCTAAAGATGGAGAATTTTTTGTTTAATTTCAATGTTTTTTAACATTTATCGAAAGCAGCACCGCTGAATTTTATCATAAAATAAATGAAAAGAAATAATTTTGAAATAAAATATCCAATCGGTTTATTAGAGGAGAAAGTATCAACGAAAGACATAAATAAAATAAAAGGGACTTGGAGAAAAAGTGAACGTAAAAAGGATAATGTTATGCTTTCAATCTCGCAGCTGACTGATGATCCAGGGCACGTAATCCTGGATTTTGGTATAGACGCCGGGCCCTAGGCTCTTCTCGCAGGGGCCGTTCTCCGACGGATTCATCGAGAGGAGCCCGAAAACTGTAACTCTCTTCTGCAGGTTGTCCTTCTCCTCGATACCCATTAGAGGAGTGCCCAAGTCGCCGATGCAAGATTTCTCCTGCTTGCTTTCCAAGCCCGCGCATATCTGGCTGTTTGCCAGGACGACGCCTTTGCTCTTGTACTGGGCGGCGCAAGAATCCTGGCTGGCCAGTGAGAGATAGGACATGTACTTGAGGTCGGTGCCGGTGTACTCTGGAGTTATGCCCCAGCCCGAGGTGTAGTATCTGCAAGCAGGTCAATAGAAAATTAATTTACCAACTGAGAAAGCTACAAGGAGAAGCCGAACCTCTGCGGATCTGGTATCTTGAAAGGCAGGCAGATCGGCCTGACGTAGTAGCTGAAAGTAGCATTGTTTGCAAGCCTGAGCAAGGCGATGTCGTGCAGCCGGCTGGGGTCGTCCCGAATGAATCCGGGATGGACGATGGCCTCCTCGACGGCTACGTCAACGGGTTCGTCCATGCAGAAGACGTCGCCGCCACCATCGTCCATGCAGTCCCGCTTAGAACTGAGGTCGTATTCGCCGAAGCGCACGCCGGTTATCTTCCAGGTCGGATCGATGTTCTTGACGCAACGGGCCGCAGTTAAGACGTAACGCTGATTGATGAGGGCTCCGCCGCAGGCAAACCGTGGGCCCATGGCTGCAAATCGAGATCGAGAGAGAGAGAGAGAGAGAGAGAGATTTTGCATCCAATAATTATTTCAGACAAATGATAAATAAACTTACGAGTCTTATACTCGACTAGTGTTATCCAGGGGAAGTCGTCAAATTCGGTAAGATTTCCCTGGAAATATTTAAAGTTGACAACTCGACCACAATTTTCGGGGAGAAGATTAGGATTTTTGGCAAGCTCTTCCGTGACGTTGGTTAAACGAACTTCCGTGCTTTCACTACTTTCGTTAGTCGGTACTGGCAATTTAGTACTTCCGGCGTTGAGCTCTGCAGGGTCTGTCGGTGCAGTTGGCGATACTGGAGTTGTTGCAAATCCCTGTGCGTCGTGGGAATCTGCAGGTTTCGGTATTCCTAAAGGCTTCTCTTGACTTGCTTGCACCTCGTTCGAACCGCTGTACGGCTTAGGTTTTGCGCAGCAAACCAAAGGCTCCATAAGGTCGAAGCCACATGCCGATCTTCTAATAATTTCAATGGCTTGCTGGTGTGTCATTTGGCCAAAGAGCATGGGCTTTGAAACCAAGCTGAAAAGGCTTTGGCATTTTGTTAGCGGAACGCAGCTTCCAGGAGACTTATCATAAGTGACACAATCTTCGCCTAGTTCTGATACGATAGAATTAGATAGTAAAAGTTCAAAAAACAAAAAAACAAAAAAAAAATCAATAAAAATTACCTGCACGAGCGGAGACGAATGCAAAGAGCGCCAAAAGCAAGGTAACGGCGTTCAGAGTCATTTTTGCACTAGCAGCGAATCGAGAAACCTCCTTTAAATTCCGAACTTTCCTCACTGGCGCAGCATGTGTGTCGTTGGAAAATGTTTCGATGAGATTCGTCGCATTTTATTTGTACGCCTGATGCTTATCATAAACGTCACGACCCATGCATAGCCTTGAAATTTCTTCAAAAGGCAAGCTCTGCTCTTTTCAAATTACTTCAATTTTTAATGAATTAGAAGAAATTTTTTTAACCAGTCTCAACGAATCGGGAAAGAAGGAGAAGGTATATTAATTTATATTAATTTTTAGCACAGTTTCTCTGAAATGTAATCTTTATTCGTTCATTGAAAACGTTATGTAAACCAAGTAAGTTGGAATAAATTTTGCATAAATTAATTCTGAATTGAACAAAAGCTGAACAGACTAGTCATATTTTTCAAAGTCAAACAATGAAAGACTCCGCCCCTGCAACATATTTTAGAAAGCCAGTATTCCGTTAAATTCGTTGCTTTTATCAAGCTTAAGTTTATTTCATCACGTTAAATCGTGCAAAGCGATTTTTTTCCTCTACTTTTTATCCTTTTTGGGCAATAAAAAATGTTATCTTTAAAAATGGGAATTCGCATTTTGGAAAATTCCTAAAATGTATTTATAGTTGAAAAATAGATTAGATTTATCGGGTACAATTGTAATGTAAAATAATGGCTTGGTTCAGGGTCTGAGCTTGCCGAGGATCCAGGGCACGTAGTCGTAAACCTTGGTGTAAACCGCCGGCCAGCCCGGCAGCCCGCAGGGCGAGTGCCCGATGGAGACGACTCCGTCGACGACCCAGCGGTTGCTCGGGCCGCTCTGCTGAAGCTGCTTCATGAGCGGGCCGCCCGAGTCGCCCTTGCAGGTGTCCTTGCCGGCTCGTCCCCCGGCGCACATCTGCCCGCTCCCCAGGTAGATGTTCTTGGTCGCGTAGACCCGGGCGCACTCGGGCAGCTCGACGTAGGGGAGGCTGACCTTGAGCTTGAGCTCGGAGCTCTGCTTGCGCTCGATCTGGCCCCAGCCGGCGGACCAGTAGAGCTGGCTGGCGGCGGGGCTGCTGGGCAGGCAGATGGGCTGGACGTAGCGCGTCGTCTGGACGTCCCGGGCCAGTCTGAGCAGGGCGATGTCGTTGCGGTAGATGGCCGGTTTCATGTAGTCCTCGTGGACGATTTCGCGCTCGACGGGGACGAGGAGGACCGGGCTGGCGCAGCTGAGCTGCCCGTTGCCCTCGTCGAGGCAGTCCGGGTCGGTGCGCGTGTCGTACTCGCCGAGGCGCACGTTGCTCAGCCGCCAGGTCGAGGGGATCGCGCGGATGCAGTGGGCCGCCGTCAGGACGTAGCGCTTCGTCACGAGGGCTCCGCCGCAGCCGAGTATCCTGCCCTTTGCTGAATCAATTCAGGCTCAAAATTATTTTCAAAATTATTTTAAAAGCGCTACTGTTAGCTGGGCTTACAATGCTGGTACTCGAGGACGGCCATCCAGGGAAACTCGTCGAGCTCGGTCATCTCGCCTCCTATAATCCTATTGCCGTGATCCTCTCCGCACTTGCTCGGCAAGAGCGAGAGCGGATTGAGGAAGGGATCGTTCGGATTGTCGGCCTGCTCCTTGCTGCTGTTCTCGGTCTTGTTGGCATTTTCTTCGAATATGTTTCTGTCTCCCGGGTCATTGGTCACGGGGCAGCAGACTTTCGGCTGATTGTTGCTGAATCCACAAGTGCTTTTTTTCACAAAGTCCAGTACCTCCGGCGAAGCGATGCCCTTCGCTTTTACTATGTTCTCGATGTAATCGCACTCTCCGATGACCATGCACTTGCCCGGCTCTGAAGTCGGTGTTGTGCAGCCACTCTCCTTCCCATTGCCTATCACAATGTCCGGTAGGCATGCTAAAAAATCAATCATTCCTTTATCTTGGAAAAAAATTTTATCTGCGAGCCATAAATTTCAAATGCCTGACGATTAATTAAAAATATCGAAAACTATAATTGGAACAACATCATTTAAGCGTGAAATAGTTCTTTTTTTTCTCTTAAGAAAGAACCTGCTTAATTCGTAACTGCAGGAGCGCATTTAATTAGGCATTTGAAAAATGTAAGAAACTTGCTCGGAAATAATAGTGAAAATATATAAACTCACCGGCAAAATTAACTGCGGCAAAAACAGCCACGATTAGCAATAAACCTTCTCGAGGATTAAGCGTCATTGTTTTTTGCGCCTTGATCGGAGTCGTTGGTCATTAATCGAATATTGGACTGCTATTGGCACAATCTGCCGCGTCGAAGATACGAAGCCAGACTGCCAACTGAAAAGGTGGCAGTGCGGCAAAGGCGAAAAATTACCTGCGTCGGAAGAAGTTTGCAAGCTGCTCGTCGCCGTATTTTATTCCGCGACGCAGAAACTTTCGAGTTATTTCCTACCGCGGAGTCGCGGAGCCTCGAAAGCGATCGGATTTCCCGCTCGTTGACGAAAATAGCCTTTCTTTACGATAATGCACTTTCAACGTTTTCCGCGCGTAATGCCAGCTCTCCTATACATATAGCTTCTGAGCTTGAGCTTAATTTCGTTTAAAGGGACTGCAGACGACTGATTTTTCTCCCGACCCTTTTTTCCCTTCATACTTTATTTTAGCAGTGTAAATAACGTGCAATTAAATAAATTCCTACTACTTACTCACTTGTTACTCTTACATATATTTTCCCTTGATTTTCTGCGTAAAATTAAGTAGCAGCTGCGGAGCGATCCGCCGTGACATCAGCGAGCAAACAGTTATTCATTTATTAGAGACATTTATTTACTTAGGCGGCATTATCTGCAATAACTAGAGATAATTAACGACGAAATGTCGAACGAATAAAGGTCACCAATTGTAATTGCGGAAAAAAATCAATCCTGTGGTTAAACGTGCAGATAAAGAAGAGGTTTTATTTGAAATAATAATTTAGAGTTTTTATTGAAAATCGAAGGTGAAAGGGTTGATAAAATGGAAGAGGGGGTTTAAAGGGCGCCGGGGATCAGGGCCGAATGCGATCGAGTATCCAGGACACGTACTCGGAGACCCTGGTGTAGACGCCGGGCAGGGTCGTCTTGCCGCAGAGTCTCGAGCCGAAGGAGACGATGCCGAGGACGTAGTAGCGCGGGGCCTCGGTGTCGGCGACCTCGACCTTCATGAGGGGCCCGCCCGAGTCCCCACTGCAGGAGTCGCGACCGATGATGCCCCCGACGCAGATCTGCCCGGGGCCGATCTCCGCCAGCGAGCCGTAGCCCTCGACGCACATGTTATTGTCGACGATCGGCAGCTCCACCGTCTGCAGGATCCGGCTCATCGCCGGGTGCTCTGCAGGCAAGCCCAAGCCCGCCCCCCGTCAGCTTCGATCTACATTATCTTCTATTATTTACAAGAGTACAGCCAACTTACTCAAGTCGGTGATGCCCCAGCCTGCCACTTCAGCTTTCTTCGACGTAAAGTCCTTCGTCAAGAGCCTCCCCCTCACCATGCATATGGGCTTTATGTAGTCTAAAAATTCATTTTACCCTTTAGCACCTTTAGATTAGAAAATCTCCTTTATACTCATCGTCTCATCTAGTGATACCTGAAAACTTGATCGGTTGCCCGACTCTGACCAGTGCTATGTCGTTGCGCAGTCTTACGGGTTTGTCGTACGTTTCGTGATATTTGATTTCCTCTATTTCAAAGTCCTGATAAGGATCTGCGCAGGTGTAACCGTCGCAGTCGGGATTCGTTTGGGCGTCGTACTCGCCAAGTCGAATGCGATCGATTAGCATCCTAAAAATCAATCAATCACCAAAAACATCTTATACATTTTCAATCGGAAACAATTAGTCTTTTAATCCATAATAATCCATAATAATAGTTATTATACTAGAACCGCTTATAGCTTATCTCTCGGAGAAATACGCGTACCGAGGTGGTAACGATGTAACGCAATGGGCTGCAGTTAGGATGTAGCGGTTATTAATTACCGCTCCCCCACATCGAAAATAAATGCGATTTTTTCTATCTTTTCTTGTCGATCTATATCCAACTCTGGCTAGCCAAGGATACTGACCTAATGCTGCAGTTTTTCCACCGATTATGCGATCAGTATTAGACAGACCACATTCGTTATTATTCAATAGCGCCCAATTTGCGTGCGACATTATCTTTGAGATATTGTCAACTAAAACAAACATAAAATAGCCATTTTTAACTTCAACTTTCAATTCTACTATTATTCAGCTAATATTTAAACACGTCTAAAATCATATCTCCAGCGGATTATCAAATCCCCGCTCACTTCGTCTCTTAACTGCCAATCAAGTCTTCATTTTCAAAACTAATATCATTATTCTTAACTTGGCCCTTCGTTCATTCATTTTCGTTATTCATTTATTTTTTAATTCAATACCTCGTTTTATTACAGTACAACAATGGCATTCCACGAAATTGATATTACAGACCGACTGTAATATTTTACAACTCCTCAAATTCAGTACTTATATTAACAAAACTTATTCAATGTTTTTTTTTAAATTAAACAGTTTTTCTCGTTTATCATAAGTAGTATTTGCCGAAAAAAATTTACCCGCTTTCCCAAATTTGACAAAATCATTGTGCACAAAAAGAAATAAAACTAGCAAACTTTTCATCATAACAAGTTTCAAACTGACTTTTAATGCTAAAATATTTTCACTTTTTCAACTTTTTGCTATTTGCAATCAAGAAAATTTAATTTACATTCACTTCCAGTTTGTGCCTGAGCCAAAGTTTAACTAGTAGTTTATCTGCTTCACTGTTGAGAACAATCACAGCTATAACTGATTTACTGCATAGTCATTAAAAAATTTTAATAAAGACTTATACTGAATGCTTTTCCGAAACGGTGTTGGAGATGATTAAAGAAACATTCAAAATATAATTTTTTTAATATAATTATATTTCATTTACATACAATAAAAAAGTGAATACATTTCATGGATCGTAAGAATTAATCTATCTAAAGCTTTTGTTTCTCTTTCTTTGCTGCTTCTGCCAATGCTTCCAATCTTTCGTGTTCATTAATCAATGCTTCCACTTCTTTTGCTGGCAAGATTCTTGTTTTCGTCTTTCCTTCTGCACGCGTTAATGTTGCCATTTCGACTGAAAAATTCAATGATAAATTAAATACAACAATTTTCAAATAAAGGATTGATTTTTTAAAATATTATTTAAAATATTTTCGAAAACAAATTTATTTCCAAGTTAAACTAAATTTCTATAATTACAAACAAGTTTTAGTTTTTAATGCTTATAAATTAAATTTTTCAACTGTAAGTAAATATTGTTGTGTATTATATATTAATCTAAAAATTTAAATTACAAATAATATATAACCTTTTTCAGCAGTAAGTTTGTTCATGTCTAATGTTTTGGACATGACTTTCACAGCAAGTGCCATAGCATCTTTTAAAGTCATTTCTCCTTCTTTGTATTCTTGTTTTAAAGAAGAAACTGCAGCAGCTGAATTGTTGCCAATACATGTTGCCTTCCATCCACCGTAGTTTCCACTTGGATCTGATTGATACAATTGATATCCATAATGGCGATCCCATCCCATGTATAAAATTGATACACCAAAAGGCCTCTTGCCACCATACTGAGTATAAGCTTGCTTGACGTCACAAAGCCATGAAACTAATTGTTCACAAGGAATGGTTTCTCCATATTGTAAAAGGTATCTTTGTCCAATAAGACGCAATTCATTTGTTAACACAGTCGCATCTGATGTGATACCAGCCACTGAACATACTACATCATCATTCAATTTATAAATTTTTTCAGAAAAGAATACTTCATCCAGAAGTTTATTTGTATTTCTTTTTTCTGCTGCTAAAAGTATGCCATCGTTTGCCAAAATTCCAAGACAAGTTCCAGCATGACTTATAGCTTCCATAGCATACTCCACCTGATATAAGCGACCCTCTGGTGAAAATATTGTGGTACGAGTATCATACCTGCGAGCCTATACAAAATAAAAAATCTTTTAAGTGTAATTCTGATCATATTTAAATAATATCAAAAGTAATATGGGTCACAAGTAGTCAATTTTCAAACTTTTAATAACCCTCAAATTACTCCTTAAAAAATGTTAGTTAATTTAAAATAGTCTTTTAAAACAATTTATTTATTTTACAATAGATAATTTTAATTTTTTAAATACTAAATTATGAATAAAACTCTAGATGACAATGCATTTCTCCCATAACCTATGCAACAAGAGGTATCGTAAAATACAATCTCATTTTATTAAAATTAAATAATAAAATCAACTTATTTTATTTCAATCTTAATTATTCTCTTACCATTTTTTATAAAAATATATAGTTGAAAAGGTCTATAAATTAAATTTTCGTTATTCCGGCGAAACCGCTGTATAAGCTACAACTTTTGCTTCTACAGACCAAATCAAAACGAAGTTGACGTTATCGACTCAGCTAGTCAGCAACTCTTAGCACTCAACAGCTTGGCAAAAACTGATCTATATATATGTATATATAATATTATATCCGCCAATAATCTTATGTGTAATTACCTTTATTTATTATTTATTATTTTATTATTATAAAAATTCTGATAAATTAATACAAAAAATAAATCACAGTAATAATTATTTGATACTTTTATTTTAAAAAGTTGATAATTTATTTAACTAATTTTATATATATATAATTATTATGTTCAGAACACTCTGGATACGAAGCTAGCTTTCTGGAGATACACATATTATACATCAGCATCAGCAACATATAGGTATAGGTATATGTATAATATTTTGCTTTCTTCCGCAACCCACATTATGACACGAGATCTGCAAAGTATTTAAATTAGACGTAGAAAATGACATTTTCTTATAATAATCAGCGTTTACTAAGTGTAAGATAATATAATAGGAACATAATAACTCATATGATATGAGTTAAATTCATGTTAAATTTAACGACTGACAAATAACGCAGGTTAGAATTTCTAACCTAAGCAGGTACGCTAAAACTATTAAAAATTATAATATTCCAATCACTTATAAAATTAACGTTTATTATGTTTTTAACGTTGAAAACCAATTTTTAGTTAATGCTATTTATTTTAAATAATTAAGTATTTCATCATGAGACGTTCAAGGATAAAAGCTGTTGCTACTGTGCCAGTTCGGCGCAAAACAAATCTAGATAATTTGGTAAATGAAAGTGATACTAAAGAACATGATGTAAAAGTGATTGCAAAATTATCATCTGAAAATTTAAAATCAAATACTGAGTCTACATCTGAGTCTATTCCAATAAAAGAAGAAAAAGGTAAAATTTAATTGTCAATAGCCTTGTATCCCTCACATTTATTCCCATATTCAAATACATAAACTCATGCTTGATATTAATTGATTGTAAGATATATTTTTAAAATAAAATGCAATATTATTTTTTTTTAAGAATTGAATTCTTTGAAATCGAAAAACGAATCAACAACTAAAGAAAATGAATGTTCATTACCAAAAGAAAAAGCTACAGCTTCACCTATAGAAGCAAAAGAGGCAGAAAGTAATGTTTCCATTATTTCTGTTAAAACCGAATTAAAAAATAATGTTCAACAAGCTTCAAAAGTTGAACTTCAAAAAACATCAGCTTCAACAACAGAAGGTAAATTAATTTATTTCATAAAATATTAAGGTTATTATTACCATGGTTAAATAATAAGTTATACAACAAAAATTAACATATATTGTCTTAAATTATGTATTTTCTTTTGTATTGCATCATGTATTTTTAGCATCCCCAATTAAAGCAGTGCAAAATCGATCTTGCTTTATGAGACCAACTCCAAGATTGGATGGTGGTGGTAGAATTCGAAGAAATAGTATTCAAGGAAGTGGTGCTAGTGCAAGTGAATCGGAAGATGATAGTAAGAGGTCACATCCAATCGTACCAAATCGTGCAAGAAATGATTCTATCTGCTCAGTTCAAAGTTTAAAAGAAAATAGCAACGCAAGTAAGTAAAATTAATATAAATATGTTAAAAAAGTCTTATATTATATTGCCTTATCAGGACTAAATCTTGGTCAAAAAAGGAGAATGGTTGTATCTGAGTCAGCCAGAAAACTTGCAGAAGCTAGAAGGGAGTTTTTACTAAAACATGAAAATAAATCACCTGATAAAAGTAAATTAACAATGTACGACTTGATTTATTATAATCCTACTACTAATCCAATGAAACCAAAACCAACATCAAAACCAGCTGCTAGAAAAATTTCAGTGTGCTCGTAAGTAATAATTGCTGCTGGAAATAAAATACACAAATTATTAAATTTTACAAATATCAGAAATCAATATTTAGTATTCCAGATAAAACCAACGAAGACGACGAAGAAGTAGTTGAGCCAGCAGAGATGCTTGTGCCACAAGTAAAAGTAGGGCCTAATGGTCAATTAATAATTGATGAACAAAGTCTTGTTATAAATCAGTATAAAGCTCAGGAAAATATAGATCGTTCAGATATTATTGTTGATGAAGATACTACTGGCAATGACTTCTATAAAAGAACGCAAAAAAGTAAAGACTGGATGGAATAAATGGGAGACTGTAAAATTTTATCAAGCATTAAATTAATACATAAGGAACTCATTTTTTATTAATGCAAAGTATATTTCCAAAAAGAACTAGGCAAGAATTAAAATTAAAATATAAGGAAGAAGAAAAATTAAATCATAATTTAGTAGAAAAAGCTCTTTTATATCAAGAGTTTGATACAGAAGCATTAAAAAAAGATCTTGGTAAGTTTTTAAAACAGTATTTTCAAAATCAATGAAATTTAGTATAACTAATTATGTTTTAAACAATTACAGCAAGTGTTGAGGAAAGTGAAAGAAAAAAAAATGAATCACGAAAAACGAAAAAAGACTCAAATTCATCCACAAAGAGAAAGCGAAAAAGATAAAATTGATAAAAAATTTAGATGAAGAAGATGCAGGTCGAGGACCTGAAGTTGATATACTAGATCGATTAACTGGCAAACCTCTTCCAGAGGATGAATTATTGTTTTCAGTTCCGGTTGTGGCTCCTTATAATACACTGCAGAATTATAAGTAAGAGTTAAAAATTTTATTGAAATATAATAATTAACTTTCATCATTGAAAAATTTATTAATGTTTTTATTTTTACATTACAGACACAAAGTAAAATTAACACCTGGTACTGGAAAAAGAGGAAAAGCTGCAAAAACTGCAGTAACTGTTTTTCTTAAAGATAAATCTATAACTGCTAGGGAAAAGGATCGCTTGAAATCAGTGGACGATGAAAGTCTTTCAAGAAATATACCTGGAAAGGTTAAAATCAGTGTCCCACAGATCCAAAAACTAAAAAAAATATAATTTGTTAAATTACTGTATTTAGCGTAAAGTAATATTTTAAGAAATGTAATATAAATATGTAATTAATACAGAAATTGTAAAATATTTATTAAAAAACTTTGTATTAAAAATAAAACTTATTTTCTTCTAAAGATTTTAGCTTATTTAATATTACAAATTCGCTATATAAAATAAGTATTCTTATGATTAACACTTAACTTGATTCAATACTGCTCAATAGTCATTGGTAAACCTAATGAATTATTTATTTTTTGTATAGAAGTTTTTCATTTTTCTTAATTTTCGCAATTATAAATCATTTGGGCATTTGTTTAACAGTTTTTATTTCATAAATTAAATTTTTTAATCATAACTCTCTTCAAACATTTTCTTCGCTATCATATAAATACACTTATATGAAATTGCAATCGGTTAAAGAAATCCTTGTCAAGTATACCAGAAATATTCAACTTTTTTCTTATAAATACTGATATGAAATTACATTCGGGTTAAGAGTCCCTTGCTCCGCCGCATACCATAAATTATCAATATTATTCTTATAAAAACCGCTGCCAAATCATTGGCAGTTAGCTTCCTCCTAACTAATTTAT
>UCOL01002845.1:0-22636 GCA_900474335.1 Ormyrus nitidulus | reverse complement strand
ATTCAGCACGAGTCGGGGTCGAGGGTGCCAAAGGCGCTCGAGACATAGACGATTGCTGAAAATATCTCACCCGAGTCTGATGCTACAGCGGGGAAAAATGACTTTTTTCCCCGCGACAAACAATTTTGACAAACGTTTGGAATGCTCGATTTTCTACGCTACTTTCTAGCGTGAAACGAGGACCATTTCATGCCCGAGTTGGAAAAAACTGTATTATCCTCTCTTAAAAATGTGATGGCCGGAAATAGTGAAGCATTTTAAAACTCAATGTGATTGATTGTTGAATTAAGGCGATAAAATTAAACAAATCGAGTTTTTAAACGTTTAATAATAATAATTAAAAGTAGAGAGCTTTGATTGTATAAAAAATATTGTTTCAAGATGATTTTGCTTAAACTTTGCTGTTTAAAAGTTTCTTTTTAAAATTGCTCGATGCTTACCTTCTCCAAGTCGATGATCAGAACTTCAACTTCAGACTGCAGGCGGGACTTCTGCTTCTCAAGGTTGTTGATCTTAACGAGCAGAGTCTCGATTTGTTCCTCTTGTTCCTGGATGCGGGCGCTGTATTTCCTGCGGAGTTCCTCGACCTGAAGGTACAGCGATATCAATAAATCAGCGACTCCTTCGGAATGGTGTTCGTCAGGATTTGACGTTTCGTCGATAATTACCTCTTCGGCGCGAGCTTGAGCCTCGGTCTCGTACTTGGACCTCCAGACGCTGACTTCTCCGTTGGCCTTGACAAGCTGGCGTTCCAATTCCAAACGTGCCTCGGATTCTTCCTCCAATTGCACACGCACGGATTCGAGCTCCGTTTCGATCTGAAAAATGTATTAGATTTTTATTAATTTACCCTTTATATTACGAAGAAAAATCGGTACTTCTTATTAAAGTATAGCTGCAATTTGCAAACTGATTGTTTTTAAAAGTTCAAGTTTCCAAGTTCCTCTCACCTGGTGAAGGGAAGCTTCAACGAGAGATCGGCGACGTTCCTCATCTTCCAGGCGGCGACGAGCATCCTCGAGCTGGCTGATGACTTGAGATCTCAGGTAAGAGATGTTCTCGATGTTCACCTGAATGAAAAAGATTCAAAGTAAATTACTTGTTCCAACGTCTAGGACTTTGCGTCAATTACCTTCAAGTCCTGGACTTCCTTGGTGAGCTCGATGTTCTCCTGGGACAGGCGCGTCTTGTGGCTGGTGATGTCGACGATGGTGCGGTTCAGCTCTTCGATTTTAACGTTCAGTTCAGAAACGTGGATTTCCAATTTTTCGACGGTCTTGATGGACATCAGCTTTTCCTTCGTGACATTGTCCAGCTGGGCGAGGAGCTCGTAGACTTCCTGTTGGAATTTCGCTTTTTCTTTGTCGGCTCTGAAAAAATTTCACCACAATCAATTTAAAATTCGAACTCAATTTATTAGTTTTAATTTTATTTCATTTATTTTAAGCTGTTCTTTGAGGCAATGTAAATCTTGAAAAAATCTTTTAATTTTTTTTTCTTACTCTAAATGTTAATCAAAAATATAATTAGTAAAAAATAATATATTTATTTAAGTAAGTATTGTTACATTTTAGTAAGTTTGTAACTTAGTAAAGTACTCAGTAAGATTGCAACATTTTTATAATTTTTATAACTTTACTATTATTTAAACTTTCTGATACTAGATGAATCATAATATTTGTGCATAAACTTGTGAAAATAATTTTCAATATTTACAAAGAAAAAGACAATAGCTCTAACTTTAGCGATAGTAGCAAGTATATTTTAGAAAGCTCATTTCGTCATTGATGACTTCAACGATTTTCTTTTACGTCAAATACAAATAATTACAGTCGCCGTCGTGTAGCAGAATTTTACGTCAATATTAACCCTGTGCTTTCGCTTTAAATTAGACTCTGGTTTTGCACCATTGGTTGAACTCAAAATAAATTAAATAGTTATTTATAAATCAACTCATTCTTTTAGATTTAGGTTAGCTGGATCGTTTAACTCAGATCAAAATAAAGGTAAAAGAATGAGTCACCCCAGAACCGACTACAGTAATTTTTACTCATTTAAAAAAAGAAATAAAAATCCAGAATCACCGGATAATAAATCCTGAAATTCATCCATTTCTCCAACAACCTGCGAAAGCTCGCTCTCTAAAACACCTCGGCAACAACTCGGGTCCATCGAAAAGAAGCCCGATCGGCGGTGTATTTTTCGCCGCGGCAGCTCGGAATCCGCGCAGTGGCGGCGGCGGCGGCGGCGGCACCCACGCCTGCGCGCGAAACCGGGGTGTAAGGTGTCGCGTTCCTCGATTCCGAGGATAAGTGGGGATTCGAGAGCCGCGCCGCGTGGACTAATATGGCGCGCGCCGAGCCGTAGGGTTGCGCCGCGCGAACCGGAGAGCGAGAGAGAGACCGAGGCGCGTTTAAAAATAGGCGTAAGCTCGCCGCTGCGGAGCCAGAGAGAGAGAGAGAGAGAGAGAGAGCTTGCGCGCCCGCGTGAAAACGGAGATTTTCCGCGATCTCGGGTGACGACGGCCTTTTTCTGAGGCTCGCCGCGCGAACATTTTTTTTCGGGAACACGGAGGCGTCTGGGAGGCAGGGCGAATTGGGATTTCGGTTATTTTCAGGGCGGCTTGGATTTTGGAGGGCGCAAAGTGTGGGCGTTTGATTTTAATTAGTTTTATGTATGATTTTTTATGGCCGATACCTGATTTGTTAATTTTTTGAGAATCAGGAGGGGATTTGTCATTAACTTAAATTTTCAAAATTTTTGGAAACAATTATTCTTGCGTGTTTACTGTAATCGTAGAAATTCTCTAAATTGTTATAATTAATTAAAAAGAAAAAAAAAACTTCAGAAAGCATTTCTAAAATTGACATATATAGATATTTCTTTATTTTTAAATTTCGAATCTCCCCTTACAGCAGGTTATTTTAGCGGCGTGTTTCTCCGGCTACAAAAAGTAATGCGCAAGAATTTGGGATTCCAGAGCGATGACATTGATAAATCGGTGCGTCTCTATTTTTTCTCCGAGTTACGCTCGAGTGAGTTAATTTTTTGGTTGCAGCCGAGAAAATGTGATGTGAAACGTTTGATGTTATTGCGGAATCGGTGTGCTGACAGCACTGTATGCTTACAAGCTTTTTATGCGCAGTCAAACGATGCAATATGAGCTTTATCACGGCTAGTTAAGAATTTTTTAATCATGTAAAAAAGTACCTATAATTGCAAGAATATAAGACAGATCTGTCATAATTTTGATAATCCCAATGCTATTCATTTCTGATTCACAACGTGAAAACATAAAAAATGTTTTTAACCGTCAAAAACGTCGCCAAGTATACTTTCCCCGCGCGATCAAACTTGAACCTCTCAATATTCTCCAACTTCATAATTCGAACCTCCATTGCCTTAATTTTCAATTCCGGCTCCGAGCGTCGTTTACCCCCCCGCAATAAAAAGCTCGACGTCACAGTATAATATTCACGCGAAAATTCTCAGGTGTGCTCGCGCGCGACTTGGACGGCGGCCAGTCGCGCGCGAATTCGCCCGTTTATTACCTTCCGCCCGCGCGTCGTCACGTTCTATAATTGTTGCGATATGATTCATATCGGCTCTCCGCGCGCGCGCCTCGGCCTATTACGTTTCGCTGAAAACTCGTTGATTTGCCCGCGCGACCCTTTGTCATGCGCCGCGAGAGAGTGAGAGCCGCGAAACTGTATTCCCGTCACGCGTCGAGCTCGTTATTTACGCGCGGCTGCAAGGGGGGAGAAAAATCGGGAGATTGGCGCCGATTCGCTCTCTCTCTCTCTCTCTCGGGGAGTTCTCGATTTATGGTGGAATAAACTCGCCTATCGTCGGTTTATTAAACTTTATTAAAGCGACAGGAGTCTTGGTACTAAGTAAGCCGTTGGGCACCACCGGCGAATATATTGCCCATTACTTTTGGCAAGGTTTTGATTCCTTTAATCATAAATAAACTGCGAAATGCTCATTTGCTAATTTAAATTTCTGCTTTAATAAAGTGTCTCGAATTTCGTAAAAGTTACTATTTTTTAAAACACTGCATTCATTTAACCGAGCCAATTAGAAGAAGCTAATATTCGTCTAACCTCTCAATGTAAAACAGTATAAATGTCTTGGGAACATAATCACACTGAGACAAGGCAGACTACACAAAAACGAGAAAAGTTTATTCAACCGGCGAAGCTTTAATTGCGCGATCTTGCTGCCGAAGGCGGAGCGAGGGTAAATGTTATTACTAACCTGGCGCGTGCCTTGGAGAGCTGGTCGATCTGGTCCTGGAAGTCGACGACGACCTCCTGGTGCTTCTTGCGCAGCAGATGAGCCGTCTCCTCGCTCTCGAGGTGCACATCCTCGAGGAGCTTTCTGAGCTTGGCTAATTCTGTGTCTCTCTTCTTGTTGATTTCCCACTGTCATTAAATACAGTCCATTATTGAGCATTCTTTTACAAAATCGCGCTAATGATAATTTTAATGTGTAGATTTCAAGAATCGACGAGGGTTGAAAAATAATTTGAAAAAGGCCAAATTTTCTTCGGTTCCTCGAATGCGCCTTGAAAGATCTTTGATAATTACCTGAGATTCGGCACCGCCCTCAGCCTCTTCGAGGCGTTCGGACAGTTGGATGACTTGCACGCTTAAATCGGCGCGCTCGCGTTCAATCTGAAAATAGTAATATAATATTAAGAGACAGCTTAAAACAGCCTAATTTGACTAATTGAGAAAACGACGTTCATTTGCTTGACATATTTTTGAAAGAAAACGCTACTAACCCGTTCAAATCTGACTCAACTGAAGAGTAACAACGAATTAAAAAAAAAAAAAAACCGCATAATCAAAGGCAAGAAGAGAGCAGGAAAAGCTCTCTCGCATCCTTAGCATCCGCGCTCTCAAAGCGACCTCGCATCGCTCGCATGACTTTCTCTCTCTCTCTCTTTACCCGAGGTCATTGTTTTGGAGGCGGCGTCGACGACGGACGGCTGATCGCGACGCGCGAACGAACGAGGGGCAGAAGGACGCCCGAAGCGCCCTGCTGCCCGTGACGTCAGCCGTACTAATTCCGTTCCGCGCTTCTAAATCCGTCGCTTTATTCGGATTACAAACGAGGCGGACGCGCGCGCGCAAGACCTCCCGCGTATCGTTATCGGCCCGCTCATTGTTCGCGCGCGCGGATTTTAAGGGCGAGAGGAAGCGAGCCGAGCGCGCACTCGCCGATCCTCTCTGGCAGAGGCTCAAGCGCGAGGCTCCGTTTTGGCAGCCAATTAAACGCCGAGATTTACGCCGGACGCCGGAGATTCGAAGCCGGATGCTTTTGTGAGACGAGTCTGTTGCGCAAGCGGAGAGAGATGGCTGTGATTTCGAGGGGGGCGCTTTTTTCGTAGACCCAACGGCGCCTGTGTAGCTCATTTGGCTTTGCAGCTTTTGGCTGCGCTTCGCGATAGGATTTTTTTTTGTTTTACGAAAGGAATGCGGTTAACTGAGCTTGATGAATGGCAAAGAGATAAGTCGTGTAGCGTTATACGAGCGTCAAATTTTAGAACGTTTCTAAGCGCATTTATTATTGTAAATTTTCCATTAAGAGTTTACTTATATGATCAAAGAGATGGACTGGAAAAATAGGTGTCGCGGTTGATGATTTATATCTTTAAATACTTTTCTTAATCGCCCTCTTTGATGTACTTTGGATTAAGTGACTCATTAGCTTCTATATCTAAAGGATTATTCATCTGACTTTAATAAATGTCCTCTTCAAAGCTGCCAACAAAATCTTTTGTACGAGCAAAATAAACATTTATTTTTTAATTAATAAAATTTGTAATTAGTTTTAATCTTTCTGATACAAAATTTAATTATTAATTTTACTAAAAGCAGACAGTGTTTTACAAAAGAGGGTTATTTAATAAAAATTTCTTTTTTTTCGTACTTGCTTAATTTCTAGTAATCGGTAACATATTTGCTTACGAATGCTGACATTATGTTTGCATTACGCATTTTAATAGGTTTTCAATATACGTTCAAAGCTTGGCAGAGATTCTGCACTTCGTGCAAAATAAGTTATAAATTATTTCTCAGACACCATCCAAAATAAATTTATAGTTTTAGTCTAATAAATTAAAAAACTAAATGGTTTAATTAAATGTGGAATGTATATTTACATGTATTTGTCTAAAACGATTGTCGGCACAACAATATTCTTAGTTCGAGAAAATACGAAAATAACGGGCGGCAAGCGCCATTAGTTAGTGTCAAACGAGCCGCAAATTACGTGTAAAAATAAAAATAAAAATATTTAGCTACTATGTTCGACTGACAAATATTTTTTTAAAACGATAACATTTATAACTTTTTAAAAATAGAGAATCTTCACTCGCTTGTCTTCGTAAAAGCTCCGTAAGAGTTTGTGTCAGCGATGAGCGTAACGCTTTTTTTTCGCTTCTTGTTCTTTCGGACAAATTCTTTTATCAGGCCACAAAAATAGAACGCCAATTTCCTCTTGCTTCGAAATTTCTCCAGGCAATGAAAATAATTCAAGCCCATTATCCCGGAATCGTTAAGCGACATTCCGCACAACAATTTATTGGCCGACGTCTCTTCCTCCTCGGCGACGATAATAATCTTCGGAACGAGTTGAAAACGGCTCCGTTCGCGCGGCCGGAAAATACATTTATTTTCGGAAGACCTTTTGATACGGCTCGCAAAGCGAAAGAAGCTTGGCCGCAAAATTATGCTGCTCAACAATTTTAGAAGTCAGCCGTTTAACAAAGCGCCGAGACGAAAACGTGATCGGTCCGGCGCGATCCGTCTCTTGCCAATTTCCGGCACTGTTTTTTTTTCTCTTCTGCCTTTCTCGCTCGTACACCTCTTTAACCGAAGGACGAGCTTTCAAGTTAGTCCCGGATGCGTAAAGTTTACTTATTTTGAAGTGCGAATCAGCTTGATTAACGGTTTGTTCGTCGATTCGTTTAATTCGGATTTTGGATAATTTAATAAACAAATAAATAAAAAATGATAAATATCAATAATAATGAAACGATGTTTCTTTTAAATTACATTTAAATAATTGCCTTCTGTCTTTACTATTAAAATCCTTTTCTTCGTTTCGTCTAACTGCACTTGACTTATTCTACTGAAAATTCCAAATTTTTCGATTTTAAAATTCAAATTCTCCGCGACCTCTCAACAACGTTTAATCGTCAAATTGTCAAACGTACTTTTCCCCTCAGAGTCGACCTCCCCGACGAATCTCCCCAAAAAGTCTCGAGAGCCACCCGCGAGTAAATCCGAGGCCCGAAGCCTCGAATTTCGCAACCTGGAGCCCGGACTTTTTTCCGCCTGCAAAAGGTAGAGGGCGGACGCGGTTCTCGCGTCTCGGAATGCACGGGTTCGGCGCTGTTGCCCCCCCAAAAATAGCCGGCGCGCCAGAGCTGGACACTTCAACCTGGTAAAATCCCCAGAGACCGCGGCGCCGCCATCTTCGGACGACGCCGGGAGAAAGTCGGCGGCGACGCTGCACTCCGACGGAAATAATTTTTCGCGCCTGGAACGCACACCGCACGACTTTTTTTCCTCGCTTCGGCGATGTAGCTTTTTTTTTATTTAGGTTAAGCGTTGTTTTAATGCGGACGGATGGGGAGACCTAATTTTTTTTTATTTTTTTTATTTTCTCGTGTCTTCGTTGGGAAGATGCGCGATTGCGAAAGTGGGTTTTAAGATTGATGGAGAGAGCTTTTGGAACTTGCTTTTAAATGTATCGGGACTATTTACGGATTGTTTGTCTACGTAATGATTTAAGGCTTCAGAAATACACAACTTTATCAAGTAAAAAGAATTAACGTGTTTAATTCTTAGTAAGGATGCGAAATGAAAGAAAATCATTTCTTCATAAAGACGACAAGAGCTGTACTCTCTTCCACGAATCTTCAATGAACGTTTTTCTCCCAATTTTCAGAAGCATGAATCTCTAGATATCATTTTTTTTTAAATTTCTAAAACATCACGTGTACTCTGAGCAAACGAAGTAAAATTTGTGCAAAACTCACCCTCTGACGCAGCTCCCTCTCGGACTCGAGGTCGTCCTGCAGCAGACGAATTTTGTCCTGAAATCAGAAAGCATCCTCAGTGCGTCTCATGTCCCTCTCCGAAAAAAAGCATGAAAACCCTATCCCTCGGGCGGACAAAAAAAAAAAGATAGAAGCCAATTCCCTCGTTCGAGCGTTCTCATGCTGCGAGGTCGGCGGAGCTTCGCTTTACGTAATCGCGGCGTCGCGACAGAAATATCCGCGGCCGCTCGCAAGAAAACGAGGAACTGACCCGTGCTCGCTCGCTTGCTCGAGAGCCGAGGAATTCACTCTTTGCTTTCTTTTGCGCGCGACGACGGACGCGAGGCTTTGCCAATCGCTCGTTTTTCTTTTTTTTTTTTTTTTTTTCTTTCTTTTTAAGACCCTAACCCTTTTTTTGAATTAGGTTAACCGGCGAGTTTCACTATTTTCGGAACGACCTCCGACTCTCGCTTTTTTACCCCCGCGAATTCGCAGCTTTTCCGCGGGAATCTAGAGCGGAGATTACTAAAAAAAGAGAGCCGCTTTCGAAATAGAAAATAGGCGCCAGCGGATTATCTCTCAGGCGAAATCGGATCGTCTTTCTCGCTCTCGCTCTCTCTCTCCCCTTTGGACTATTTCGGTACGCGGAGCAGCCGAGGCAAGCACTCTTTGGCCCGGTACAACAACACGACTTATTACGAACACGGGATTGGCACTAAAGTCCTTTATGGTCACTGAACTTTTCGCTCGGGGCACTTTGGCATCACATTTTTTACTCCCAGTTCTTTTCACTGCTCTGCCGGACACACTGCACTTTCGTCCATCGACGCACATTGGGTTACGTAGCTTCACTTGTCCTTACGTCACCTGCGGCCTGCACCTTCCCAGCTTCACTCCTCGAGATTTCGGGAAAATTCTCGTCTCGCGCGATCGTCGTCAATGGTCCGAGTCGTGTATTTTTCGAGCGTGCGTGTATTCATTGCGTGGTAATGGGATATATACGCGGCGCGATCAGTGTGAAAAATGTGGCTCTTAATGGAAATGTATAGGTAAGGGATACGTACCTCGAGTCTGGAGAGAGCGCTCAGGTCGGCGCTGTACTCGATGCTGACATCGGCCTGTCCACCGCCGGAGCTCGAGCGGTACGAGTACTTCGAAGTCTTGGCTACAGCAGACGCCATTCTTACACTTAGTCTTCAAACTCTCGACTCAAAATCAAAGCTACGAATGCGCGCGCTCGTCTGTCGGGCAGCTCTCTCGATCTGACTGCCTCCCTCGAACCTTCTCTCTCTCTTCTTATTCGGAGCCTGCTCGGATCTCCGTCGAATTTGGCTTACGGAAAGCGAAAAGGGCGGGCTTCGGATAAGGCCTCGCTCCTTGAGAGAAGAAAAACTGATCGCGCACCTTCGCGCAACTCTTTCTCTCTCTCTCTCTCTCTCGTTCTCTCTCTCTCTCTCTTCGGTGCGTGAGTGCGTCCGTGCGTCTGCTTCTAGTCGGTTTCGGAGGGAGGTTTCGGAGCCGACCAGCGCCCTACTCGTAGTGCGCGACTCGTCGTCGTTCGTATGGCGCGCCGGCCGCTCCATGGCCCCGTCAAATTGACGCCCCGGCGCATGCGCCGTAGATCCGCGCGGCCCCCACCCCCCGACGACGGCGCCGGCAGGCAAGGCCGATCGCTTTCCGCGGAGGCGCGCGTGGGTGGGCGAGCGGAGCCGAACCTCTCTCCGATGGGGGAGGGGACAAGTGCCGTCGAAGTGGCTGACACGAGCGATTATGAGGGGGAGGGAGCGCTGCCGGCCCGCCGTCATTGACGAGAGAAGCGAGCCGCGGTCCTTCATGGGAGTGTTTATGATGGTACCGTCGAGTGCCGCCGGGCGATTAATGACCGTTTCATTGGATGAGCTAAGGAGGTCTTGAGGGTGCGCTGATAGGATTTAGATCGTCTTCGGCCTGCTCCGTAAGAACGGGACTTGTAGATATCGCGGTGTAGTTTCACGAACGAGCGCGGAGGCTGGACATTGCAGGACTTGGCTTGTAACTGCTGAAAAGCGACGGTTGAATAGGTTAACCAAATTATGAAGAAAAATGTCCAGAAGGTGTTAAATTGTCAGCAAATTAAAAATTTTAATAGAATCAATTAACTCCGATTAAATTGCCGTATAAATCTCAACTCAGTTTCCATTAATACATTTATGTTTGTGATACAAATAACTACTGTCACATTAATTTAAATTCCCTACGAATGTTTATATCTCCTATGATAGTCAGAATTCTTAAATTGTTTTGATTGATTTTCGCAATCCTCTTGGCATACATTCTCTTCAAGCACTGCATACTGCAAATTATTTTAGAATTAATTACGGATTTGTTAACATTTCCAATTTTCGAATACAAATTAGATTTTCACTAATTAAACAAACAATATTTTTAGTAAGTTTTATAGAAGCATATTTTGAAAAAAAAAATAATAATAATAATAATAATTAAACGGTGAAAGCCGCGCTAAATCTTTTTTCGCCGAAAGCGTATTTTTAATTTTGTAAAACAAACACCAATTCCTTACTACAAAACCCTATTTTTAAACGTGAACACGCTCACTTTTTTTATGAATCACAAAATTTATAAGTGTCTAGTGAATCTTCGGGGGGTGACAGTGATAAAGACGCCAGGAATGTGTAAACAGATTTCTCGATTCAGTCATCGCGAGCTTTTGCCAATTTGGTCACGGCAGAACAACAATTGGATCCATTATTGAGGAGTTTAGGTGACGAAAAATCACTAGGAAAAGTGGATGGCGAGTTGACTCACCTCTTAGAGAGCGAGGGAACGCTGTATGACTGACACAACTATTTTTATAAGTAGATCTCTTGCAACAGTTCAAAGTGCTTTTTTCTTCTGTTTGTTATACGGTTAATTTTGTCCTCCTCGGACGTTGTTTTATAGAAAATTATAATTTGCGCGTGTTTTATAAATTTAATCTATTTCTTGTACAACAATAGTTATTAGAAAAACTCAAGTAATTTTTGTTTTCATATCATTTACGTTTTAAATAATATTTAAACTGTTTTGAATACTTTACAGATGCAAATAGTCATTAATATTATTTTAAAGATCACTAGATATGCAAAAAACAAGATTATTTTTAACAACAATGTTTTGGGTATCTAGTATTATGTAATGCTTTTATAAAAAAAAAATAAGTTTCCTGATATTTTATGCTAACGTTTAATTTTTCCACTCGGCAAAATGTCAAGGATTTGTAAAATATAAGTTAAGAGAATGATATAAATAAAGCCATTAAAAAGCAAGTTCAGTCAGAATGTATCGCATACCGGTCTCACCTTGCTGACAAAAAGGTCACTTCTTAGTGACATGAAAAACAGTGTCACTTTGACATTGTTTTAATATGACAACAAATTTGAAAACAATTTAGAACGTCGCAGTAATTTACTACAACTATTTACGTTTGCATTATGTTTTTCACTGGTTTTTATACAAGTTAAATAACTCAGTTTCTCATTTCTTTTAAATACTTCATCTAAAAAAATAAATAAAAAAAATAAAAATTACTTCTAAAAATAAAACTGTCGAGAAACAGCTTTTTTAATAAGACAGCTTTAAAAAACCGTCGAAAAATTCGTTATTCCCAGGAGTTTCTCGAGCAAATCTAATCAAAAGTCTCCATTGCAAAAAAAAAAAAAAAAAAAAAAAATCAAAGGGTTATAAATCTACGTGAACCATCACTGGAGCGTACCAGATGCCACTCATCTGTCGCGCATCGACGTTTAGATCACGGCGTGAATGACGTTCCATTGACTGACGTGAATCTCTTGCACGTTGTTTTTTTATCGTTTGCGCGATCTCTTTGTGGTCGTCGTTTAGCGCCGCAGTCCCGAAATCGAAACCCTGATTTTCTTGTAAGTGTATATAGTGCGCCTTTAGGTTTTACATAAGCGATTTAAAGATCTTCTAATTGAAAGCGCGGGCATTTTAATTGTTTTAAGGGTGGTTTCAGAGAGAATTATTATTAGTCGTACTTCAGAAGTTCTTATCTTTTTTATTGTGGTATAAAAGTGTATTAAATATATTAATATAATATCAGTAGAAAAGGTCAATTTAAGTCAGCCTACAAGGCCCTTTGTAAGAAGTATTAGTAACTTACTCTGTCTTTTCAAAAAAATCTTATTTTTTAAATCATATTGTTTTAAATATTTTTCTATTTATCAATAAGACTCGGATGAAAATTCAACCAACCTTATTTGATCAGAGCAGCTTGAAAAATATGTTCCACTTAACGTTATTATTTTAAACTCCTGTTAGAAACTGACTAAAATAACAAGTTATTATTATTTTCAATGGAAGTCCGCAACACAAGATTTCTGCGCCGTTAAAGCTATTACCTGAAAATGTGCATTTTCCAGAATACTCAACTGACGCGTTTCTTATCTCAACGTAAACCTTTCGCCCGTCAGAATCCGCTTGAAGACGCATCAAAGCAGCTCGTATATCTGTCGAAAGCCGCCTAATTACGGCGCCATCCCCGAGTACAAAGCCACCTCCAGGATTTAATAAACCCCGAGGAAAAAAAATGTGCGGCAAACGGCAAAAGTTTCTACGCCGGATTTCCCCGAGCTCTGCAGCTCCTCGCGCCCCACTCCCGCCCGCTGCCTATAAAAGGTCGCCGCTGGCTAGTGGGCAAAGGCGCTCTCTTCTCGAAGCCCACACCGCGAGTAATTTGAGATTGGCCCGCGCGAGTCGGAGAGAGAGAGAGAGAGAGAGATGCTCTGCTGTAGCTCCGCTCCTCGATTCTTCTGGCTTCTCTTCGCTGCGCCCGGCTCTTTTTCGAAATCACTCGGTGTAGTTTTTTCGCTTCCGCAATCTTATGTCTTGTCGGAGAAAGCTGCTCCGATTTCTTTTCTTTTTCGCTAACGTTTATTCTCGTCTAACCTCTTTTGGGGCCGAGAAAAGTTATAGCGTTTCGTTGATTTATGAAGGAAAAATGAAAGACATCAAATGAATTTGAAACCGGAGAAAAATCTTTATTAAGCATTAATTTTTAAATGACAAAATTTAAAAAAAAAAAAAACCGTTTGAACTTTTCCGAGTGCCCCAGGGTGTAGATTAGAATTTCGAATTCGAATTTTCACCACCGAATACTCTCAAAGTGGAAAGCTACAAGTACTTTTTCAAGACAACCGAAACATCCCAAATAACAAACCGACCACCTAACCGACACCTCGCAGCATTACAAGCAGCCAGCAATGCATACTTCATTCATCCCTCCCATTCATTAGAAATCCAGCTTCCTCTTATCCCTTTTCGAGCGGCACTGCGGTCTCTCTCTCTCTCTCTCCCATCGTCCCGTCGCCTCTTCATCTTTCCGCGCTCCCGTCGGTTCGCTCGCCATTTCGCGGCTCGTTCGCTCGCCCGCAGTGGCTCGACCTGCTGGGGAATTCGGAAGATTGCGCGCGAGAAGCGACGGGAGAAGGAGCGAGCCGAGAGAAAGACAGAGGGCGACGAGAATAACTGCGCTTTCGGCTGCGTTCCTCGCGCGACCCGACGAGGACGTCGCTGCCCGAGCTCCGCTGTCCGCCAAAATTTAACCGTCTCCGGTTCGTTTCTTTTTCAGGATTTTTCTGCTTCCTTTTTTTCCGACTGGTAGGCGAATCTTCGAGGAGAGAGCGAGGAAGGCAGGCTACTGGATTGGCTGGTGAATTTCGCGCTGTTGGAAGGATCGAGTCGGCGCTGAAGTAGAAGCAGTCGGGTTTGATCAGACGGCGAACTTGCTTGCACAGTAAGCTATGCGCGTCGTTATGTTGTCTCTCTAAATGCGAGGAAGACTGCGTTTGTTTATAGAGGAATGGTAGTTTTTGACTTTGGTCTGTTTGGCCCGGTAGTTTTTTATTGCTACTTCAGCGGGTTTAAGGAATTAGTTTTATAATAGATAAAAAAATGGTTTTAAAATTCCACAGAGATTGACATTAATTTTTAAAAACGAGATTAATTCTTTAATTTCTATTAACGAGTAATTTCCCAATGAATTCCAATGACTCGTCAATTCATCGTTTCAGTATTGAAACAGCATCGAACAAAAACGTATATATAAAGTCACATCAGCAAATACCGAAGAGCCCCAGTTAAAGCCGCACTTCCTCAACGACTGACAATCGGGCCTCGCGTCGCGACGATCTCCTCCGCTCCGGAAAAGTAGTCGTCGCATCCGCGCCTACAAGCCCGCGAGAGTAAGCTGATATCGATATCTCTATATACCCGTGTCAGGCCTCCCTCCCTCTCCCTCTCGGCCGGCAGAATATACCTTTCCGCTGCGGCAGGCACGCTGGCCCAATTCTCTAAATATATACGCCTGCGTCCCTCCTCCCCCCTCCTCCTCCTTCCTCCTCCTCCGAGCGGAGAGCTGGATGATCTCGCGCGTTCTGCGCTCGCACGATACGCGCGCAAGATCTTGACTCTTGGCCGAGCGTGTTTATAAACACGTGCTGCGCTCGCCGATCGATCGATACGCCGGAAATCGCGAGCTGGGCGGCTGCTCAGCGGCGCTCGGACCGATTGGCAATGAACTTTTTAGACGGGATTGATGCTCGTGGGTGGAGAGGACTACCTCGGGGAAACGCTGCATAGACGGTTTCGTCGATGCTGCATGGGGATGGACGCTCCGAAATGTTGATCGGAGGTTTATTTAGAGCGGAACGCGGGTTGGAAGCAGAATATATATCCTCAGCTCGATCCAGACATTCTGCAGCTCCGTAAAATCGGGCGTTTTGGTGATTTTTATTTTTTCGAAAGAAAAAATAGCTTGGGTCGAGAGCTAAATCCGTTGAATCAGTCTGTTGAAGATGCGATCTGATGCAACTATGTCGCAACACTTTTACTCTGTGTTTTAAATACTGTTCAGAGTAAATCAATGATTTACAATTGAATATTTTTGGCGACTTATATAGTTTTTCGTATTAAAAAACTAGAAGATTATCGTCGCATCAAAAAATAACTAAAGATTGTTTTTAATTAAATAATGAATGCACGAATTTGAAGAGCAGCCGAAAGAGCAGGTCATATTTTACTGGTTGTAAAACGTAGGATGGGATTAGACAAAAATTATTCAGAATTCAGGCCCGAACTCGAAAATAACGCGCGCTGCATTTAAACGAGAATTTCAGGAGCAAGAGTAAATCCAATCCGATTAATTACGAATCGCGCGCGACGCAGAAATAGCGATCGCAACATAATTCGACGGCGGTTTTAGTGCCGAAAGGTAAACGACAAGAAATCGGAACACGGCGCCTCGGTCATTGATTTTGATGGCTACTTAAGTTTACGATCAGACGGGAATATTTCGACCAGGGAACAACGAGTGGAACAATGGCCATCGAGGCTTTTACACTTTGGAAATATTTCTGTTGATCGTTTTCGGAGGTGCAGCGTATCTTTTTGCAGCAATGAAATCTTATACCCTTGCATTTATTTCTTCGTAGCCTCCCCCAAACGAACGAACCGAATAATGTGAGCTTAAATCTTCTCGAGAGATGGGAAATAAAGTTGATACATTGCGAAATGTGAAATTTTATTTCAATTGAATGAAGCTGAAGAATTTTATAATTACAAAGGTAATTTTACTGGTGTAAAAAAATTATTGATTTAGTATATTTGCTTTAATAAATTTTGTACATTATATGAAATTTATTAAAGTGAATATAAATTTATTTTATGAAAAGGTAAATTTTGTCCTACAATAAATGTCAACGTTGACAGAAACAAACCTTTAACTACTAGGCTAAAGTTAGGTTGGGTAAATTGTGGAAGGAAAGCAGTGCTTTTATATTTCAAGCTCTGTGAAATATGTTTTCTTGAAACCATAAAAATATTTTAATTTAACAGCTTTATTATAAAATAAAACTGTAATTTAATCGTTACATATTTAATTATTTCATAATGCATCGTTATCGAAACCTTTATTTTGTAATGTACTGAAAATGCTGAGGTTAAATTACAGAATTAAGAACAATTATAGAAGGCATTCATTTTCAGCTGTCTCAAGAACCAGAAGAATATTTTTAGAATCAGAAAATAAAAGTAATCACGAAAAATAACAGCGAAAATTATAATAATAATATTTATCCATTCTTAAATCGCAAAGCGTCCCGCGCAAAACATCCAGGAATTCAAATCACATATATCGCGGCCGCTGGATAAATAAACAAAAGCTCCAGACCGTAGAGCATAAAGGTACAGCCCATCCCACTTGCCGGCGGCGAGTCGGCGGTGTGGGAAAACTGGCTCCTATTCTCGACTCCGTCGACGGATTCCGCGGTGTTATTTTTAAGAATGAAGATACGAAAACGCGCGTAATCGGACGCGAAGTTTTCCTGCGCGGCGTACAGTTCCCCCGGTGAAAGCTCGCCGGGGTTATTTTCTCGGATTTTGGCAGCCGAGCCCGCGTTCCTCGCTGATTATTAAGTGGAGCTCGCGCGCATACACACCGCTCCACCGGCGAATATTAAGCGCGCTTCGCTCGCGCAATTGAACGTGAATCACCGCGCGAGCGCGGGACGAGAGGCAGTTTTCACGTGAATAACTGGGTTGACGAAGGCTTCTCATTTCTTTTTTATTGCGCGTATCCTCCTTGCCCACTGGGAAAGAAAGAAGAGAGAGAGAGAGGGAGATAGAGAGAGGTGGATTCTATTTCCACGCGAGCCGAGAGCGCCGCGAGCTTTTCGTTTTCAGGCAGAAGAAAATATTTCCCTCGTTCGCCTTTCCGGCCGCGTATTTTTGGACGGCAATGCGCGGCTTTTGCTCGGCAAAAATTTTCGATCGAGCCGTTTATCGGAATGTCGTTGCGTCTATTTAATGAGCGACTATTGGATTGTGAAACGAGATTTTTTAACGAAAAACGAGAGAGAGGAATTTGCGTGTTTTTATGTCGTTGAGTGACATACAAACATACCGATGAAATGGAGTACGTATGGATCATCTTTCAGTAACTTAAATATAGAAGACGCTTCATTCTTTGAAACAATTAGAGCGAGCGAGACTGAATTGCCGAAATGAAGGGCTTAATTCCAAAAAGTGACAAATCTATTCGTCCGCAGGTGCGGTAATTGAGCAATTGATTATTTAAAACGAAATCTTTGCTTGTACACCGCGGAGCCTTTGATCTTTTACTTTATGAATGTAGTTTATTCGCATTTCAGAGGCGTTAATTATCTTAAAGCCCTCAACTATTTTGGTAAAATTGCCTGTCGAATAATGTCCTGCGAATTAATTTAAATTATTGGAATTAATAATATTCGAACGAAATTGGCACAGTATGGCGCAACCCAACAAATATTTATGGTTTCTATTGTGCGTTTAAATATTGCTTACAACTTCGTGAAAGCGAATATAAATACCTAACGCCTGAAATATGAAAGTCTCTTGTATAAACTAGCCGCATTCTATTTTTCATCATAAAATCCTAACAACTCGTCACTTTTAGAACTCGCACGAAAATAATTAAACACACTTTCTTCGCACAGATTCCCGAATCCCCTGCCAACCGATTAGCAAAAACAACTGATGAATTCCACTTTTCTCGGAAGAGAGAGAGAGAGAGAGAGAGAGCAGGCGAAAAATTCAATCGACTCTCCCGAAATTGAAATTCGCTTCGGCAGCGAAACAATAAAAGGGATCATACTGTGGACTCTCGAGCAAAAGTAATAATCGCTCGCGCATCGGCCCCTGGAATCCAGCTTCCCTCTCTCCGCCTCAGCGGGCGGAAGAGTACCAGGAATTTCACGCTGATACTTTTATTGCGGGCCGCGCCGCGCCGGATATATTTATATGCGCGCATCCTATATCGGGAACGAAATATTTCTGGGTGAATTTCACTCTCTCTCTCTCTCTCCACTCCGAGGCTCGCGAGAGGCGGTTATCGGGCCGGTTGATTAATCGCCGCCGCTAATTTTCGCGGCGTCTAATTTGCCAGAGTCCGCTGATGCATCGCTCTCTAAAAAAAGGAACGGATGTGTACGACGTGGATCGCGGCTGCAGTTTGCTTTTTTATTCGGGGGGATCGCGCCGCTTTTTTGCGCTCGTGATTCACGCCCGAGTATTGGATGTTGCGCGAGAGGACTGTATTTTTAAACGAAAATCTTGGTTAACGGTATTATTAGCTCGTTACGAAATAGCCGCGTTTATTTTTGCCCGCCGGGAATTGCGGGAGGGGAGCATCTGGCGGTGAGATCGGAAAGGTGCCGCTGGGCAGTGATTTTGAATCTTGAATCGCTGCCGGGGAGCTCGGCTTTACTGGCCGAGGGATAGCAGATTCATCTGTGGGCTGGTTTGCCGCGTTTACTCACTGCTGGCAGCACTTGCACTGTTTCTTCCAGGGAGAAATAGAATAGTTATTTTTACTTACTTTTGGAGAGCGCATATTATTTTTAATAATTTTTATGGATTCTTGCACTAAGCAAATTTTTTTTTTTAAATTTTTAATAATATAGTGTAAGAACTACAACTTGTTGTTATGCGAAATTTTTACTCGAAGTACAGAAGTAAAAATACGTGGACTACCGTAGTACTACAAAAATCTTGAAATTTACACATTCAAAACTTTATCATATCTTAATTATTGTTGCATAGCAAAAAACTTACGTTACTGCGATAATAATTTCGAGTGCATTATTTAATTTAGTTGTCCATTATTTTAAAACAGCTTTTTCTGAGTTCATTTTTCAATAATTTCCTTCGTTACATGTAAAAATAAAAAATGTTATTGTAAACTAGAATGAATTTTCTTTCGCTGATTTAGTTTGCAAAGAAACTACCATGGAAGCGCTGCTAACAATGTGTCTACATCCGTGCATAACGTGTATGTAATAGTTTTGGCAGTGTTTCAGAATTAAAGCATAATCCCAGTGTACTACTTGCAGTGAGTTAGCAGCACAGTACACGATATAAAAAAGCACACATGTAGTGAATTCGTAATTTTCAAACTTTTGCTTTTAAATGAAATGAAATGAAAATTTAATAAACAGTTACTTTTTAATTAATTATAATTCAGTATTTTACCCTAAAAACAATAATTAAATAAAATACAAAATATTCTTAAATCAGAAGTTTTATAGAGAAGTAAAAAAAAAAAAAATATTGCAATGATTTAATCATAAATTTTTGTAAAATTGCTTCTATTTAGAACGCTCATAAAGCAAATAGAACTCGCAGACCTGGTAATGGTACAAGGGAAATTGAACATTCGCTATTTTGATATAAGCGAACAGCCCGATTACTACTGCAAATTAGTTTTGAGGTTTGCATAATTAAAAAAAATTTCGGAATACGCTGCGTTCGTGTATCATCCTCCGAGCAACAGCAAATGGATTCCTTCAATTGCGGCTTGTATGCACTCATTAATTCCAAAGCGATCGTCCGTGCGCTCTCGGGAGGGGGGAAACAGCAGAAGTTGGGTGAGGTGGACAGGGTTAAAAAAACCGTTCGCAGCGTAGGAAAAGACGTCAATTTTGTGAATTTACGGAAAGAAATAACACAAAGATTGGATAACGAAACCTGCGGCGGCGGTAGATGCAGGGGACGTGATAGCAGCTACCAGCACGCAGCAGCAGGAGCCTAAAGGAGCCGCCGGAGCCACGAGGAGCAACGTAAAATGCCCCACTGACTTTTGCGCCGACCTTAGGTGAAAAATTAGAAAAATATCGCGAGCCGACGCCACTGCCGAAATAAACATTACGGAAATGGAAAAATAGTATATTACATGCCTAGGCCAGTAAAATAATAAATGTCTCAGATCACGCGTAATTGTCGGCCGAGGCGAAGCCGAGGTTGACAAACGTGTGATCTGAGGCTTTCTTTTTTATTGGCCAAGGTGTGTATACTATTTTTCTGCTCGACGTCGCCGGAAAGCAGCAACTTCGCTTTGCGCAGCGGCCCGAAAGTTGCCGCTTTCCGGCCGGAGGGCAGAAAATTAATTTATAGTTGGAAATAAAAATAAAATAAAATGTCCTTTTATTCCTTAAGCCTCTAACGAATTTTATTATAAAAAAGAATATATTTTAATTAGAATGCAAACGAACTTGTTATTTACGATAACCAATTATATCATATTTCTGAATGTATTTTATTTTAAATTCACTTTTGAATTAAATAAATTTGAATTATAAATATTTAAAAATACTGAAAGACATATAATTGAATTTAAAACAAGTTTGCTATTTGCTTACGTGAAGATGTGTTTTTATTTCAATTTCTGTTTAAATTTAATTATACAACGGGTCCCATTTTAATCGTCCCACCCCAAAAACTGGCAGAACATGTACTCAGAGAAGATAATGAGTAAAACAAAAATTTTAGGGTTCAAAGAGGGTCAAATGATGGTGACCATAAATTTGACCTTAGGGTCACATTTGGGGTCAATTTGGGGTCAAATAGTATTTTTTTTTAATGGAATCGCCTATTTTTGACACCGGAAATGAAAAGAGCGGAAAATTTTACGTTCAGATATGTACTCCCATACAGGGTAAAATTGGTTCCCTGGGGTCAATTAAGGTTAAAAATGTCAAAGGGATCATGCTTGGGGTTGTTCGGGATCATATTAATTTTTTTAATTGAAATCCACTGTTTTTGATTCTGAATAGAGTTGAAAATTTTACGTTTAGATGTGTACCGTTACTTGGGGGTCATCGTGATTCACTTGGGGCCAAAATGTATTTGAGCAAATCAAGGGGGATCTCGTAATTGTTAACTTTCTAAATCCCAAAAAATTTGGACCTCTACAGTCCTAAAACTCATTTTGCTTTGCTCTGCACGAAAAAATATGCCAGCCATGATTCAGTGCAACTGTGACGTCTGTGACCGCAATGGAATGGTTGCCACAAAAACGCAGGACTTGAAATGTGAGAGAGAGAGGACAAGGAAAAAAATGGCGGAAAATAAATTAAAATTACTAAAATAAATATATTTATTAATTTATTTAATAAATGCATTATAAATAATACACGAAAATTAGTTTAAAATTTTTGTAATAAAATTTTCTGAAGCCGGTCTATATAAAACTCATAATTATTTATCTTAATTTTTATTTCTTGGATTGTATCCCGTAGTTGTCTTCTCTCGTGAAAATTGTAAATAGAATTGTAAATTGTTAATAAAATAGAAATTGTAAATAGAATTGAATAGAATATCTGCTTAAGTTTTTCGATATATCTGCGTGTGCTTTGTGATCGCTCGTGATGGAGGCCCTTGTATAATGGAGGTGTTTGCACAATACGCAGGGGTTGTGCATCTTGTTGTAGTGGAGGTTGCGGTGGAGGTGGAGGTGGCGATGGAGCTGGCGGTGGGGCTGCTAGTGTCCCGATCTGCAGTGGAGAGCTTCGGGTGTCTTCATAGGAATAATGGTTAAGGACGTTGGAGCCAAAAATGAATGTCGATGGATTCTTTTGAAATTTTACATATTTATTGTGGAGAATATTTTCTATGTATGGTTAAAATTTTAGAGGTCTCAGTGATACCGTTTTTGAGATACAAACATTCAAAGTTTAGAAATTTAACATGTGATCCCTATACCGAGGTATTAAAAAAGTGACATTTTCTTGTAATTCAAAGCAATGAATTGATTGAATGTTGAAAAAAACCTACAGTTTAATAGAAAAACAATCAAAGAACAAAATTGCATCCGGATCTTGATCGTGTACCATACCGATTCGTGGGCTGCAGAGGTGGCGCGCGGTAAGCGGGGAGCCACTCGCGCGGGAGAGGGGACTCTCTTTCCTAGCCCGGGCATAACATATATATTTGGCCCCAACGTCCTTAAGAAAGGCACCAACTATCACTCCTCTAGATGGACGTCTGTGTGATCGACCGCGGATGAGTTGGGCGGAGGTGTCTTAGCTATTGTACCTTCAGACGAATTTGACGCGGTGTAATAGTGAACGCCAATAACATAGTTCAGATGACTCTGACGTCTGTGCGATCGGTTGTTGATTCGGACGGGACGAGAAGGAAGGGTCAGGTCGGTTCGATCTGATCGGCGTGTCTTATTAGTCTAACAATTGCGATTTACCGGTCGCCCTCTAGCGGCGGCGCGGTGTACGGTCTTCGGCGTAAGTTCACTTGCGAGATCAGTTAGCCGGTCAAATTCGCAAACGCGCGGCTATACTCCCATTACAAGATAATACAAGTGTTAAATGATAATTGTTCAAAAAATACGAACCTCTAAAAGAAGCTGACACTTTTTCAGAGATAATTGGCAACTTGAAATCTATTCACACCATTTCTATTGGACTCCCTATTGGCAAGACATCATCAGTTATATCTCTAAAGCTTTCTCAATTAGTATACCATCACACGAGGATACTTTTCTAAACTTCCATATTGCATTTTGAAAATCTTTACGTTCATTGCGGATAAAGGAATATGTTTATTCTGCGATCAGTTAAAATTCATTTTATCCAGTGGCACGGTAGTGCCGCGGAGGCGAGTCTGAGAAGCAGACGACCAGGCAGGCACCCGTTCCACTATTTACTTCTCATTTCATATTCGCATTTTTCATTATCAAAAAAATAATGCTTAGCAATATTG
>UCOL01002844.1:0-22621 GCA_900474335.1 Ormyrus nitidulus | reverse complement strand
TATATAAATTTCACCAATATTAAAGTGTGCACAATTAATATGTGCACGATTCTTATGTGCACAAACCACACCTTGCCGGTTTTCGCGACGTCATTGGACGCACGCTCGGGGGGGTTTCAAGATTGCGGGTTATCGGATTTTGGGGATGCTCCGCGGAGGAAATTAATTTTCCGCCCGCGGAAGTAAATGGGTTTGAGTTTTCGATTAGGAGTAACTGGATTTATCGGGCTGCGTTTTTGGTTCATTGATTACAAAGCTGCAATATGTCTTTTATTTGGAATCTCTTTTTTAATTTTTTTTAGAATTTTTAAAGAAACATTTTGCGTACATCGTGCGCCTTTCTTTTATATTGGTTATTCGTTTTTTTTCCTCAGATGGATGGATTTTTGTAATAAACGATTTCAAACATTTTCATAGTGCATCATTACATCTATTAAGGCTATACTTATTACATGAATACGATAAAGCGATTGCCAAAATTTAAAACTCGATGGTCCAGATTCGACTATCCGATATATTACTTTAGCGCACGCAAAGGAAGGTCAAATTAAAAAGAAGACGTTAAAAATAGGTTCTTCCTTTATCAGTAAAAAACAGTCTCAGTAAGCATCGATTTATTTTACAAGTACATTCGAAAATATACATTATTCACGGTAACGATAAAACTCGAGAAGTCTTGCGGTCGATCCGAGCCGCGTCATCACTTTTGTAAAAACATTAGATAAGAGCCAGCAGTCTCAAAGGTTCAGTTTCACGTCCCGAGCCAAGAGATGCAAATCAATCTACGCCCGAGAAAATCATTCCGCTCCGCTTGATCATCATAAGAGAAAAAAAATCCACGCGTCGATATCGAAGCTCGTCGAGGTCGTAATCGAATTATCGCCAAACCCACAAAGCGCTCGCAATATATATATTCCACGAGGACCCGCCGAACGGACGCGAATATTAAGCCTCCCCCGTCAGTGTCAAGGCTGCGCGCGCGGCTCGTGAATCCGCTGCGGCGGCGAATGCTCGGCGCGCCTCAAAAGCGTTCCAGGCGAGCAGGAGGCGCGTGGCGCGCGGTATGTACTCTTAATAGCCGCTCGGTCTAATTTGTAACTCGCGCGAGCGAGCGAGCGAGCGAGCAATTACAATCGTAATGGCGCTAACTGTAAACCGTAATTGGGAACCGATCCGAGGGGATATTGTTTTAGCATAAGCCGCCGACGCCGCCTTCGTTATCGCCGAGCCGCTGGACTTTGGGAATTTCGACTAATGAGATGCTGGGAAGAAAGGATGTGACTTCGCCGCGCGGCCGAGGATTCGGAGTGCCGCGTTAACTGGAGCGTCTGCCGGGGAAGAAGCTTCGCCTTTTTGGATTATCTCGGCTGCCTTATTTGCTAATTGAAAACAATTTTAATGTGTGGCGAATGGATTTTTAATACTCGTTTGGGGGAAAAGGGTGCGTCGAAACTGAACCTTCGAATTTCGGGCTTTTTATGAGTCGATAGCCATAAAATGCAATCTCAAAAGGTAGCAAACGGATTTATCGCATTTTTTTAAATAAAGGCTTACTGTTAAAACCACGAATTTCTGAAATGTAGAAAATTAAAAAATCAGGCACTAATCCATTAGCTTCCTCTTCCGCGCAAAGGAGTGAACAATTATTCAGCGCGGCGACGTCAATCATTTTATTTGCGCGACGAAGCCTGAATCCACGTCCTCTTTAAGGAACTAATTGCATTAGCCGGTTGCACAATGGCAAATGATATGCGCGTTTTGCAAAATGGACTCGTAAAAGCCAATAAAATGAAATTGGAGAAAGTAGGGTAATGCGAGCGGCGATATTTTACACCTCTTTAATTTTTTTTTTTCGAGCAGATTTACAGCTGCGCGGAAGTCTTTACAACCGATATAAAAATAAAACTGCCTCTTCTGCAAATAAACGCTTTATACAATATAAATGAATTTTAGCGATTACTCCACTTTCTTTCGACCCTCCGCTGTTATCGAGCACCTTTTTCAAGCTCATTATTCAAATCGATCGGAGCGACGAAAAAGTTTCCTTTGAAGACCGTATCGAAGCTCAAAAAGTGTCGTGTTTGGCGTCGGTTTTCGAGCTCTTTTTGTTAATTTCTCGCGGGGCACAAAGTCAATATCAGGGCCGTGTAAACCGAAAACCGGTTGCCGTTTTTTTTCAATTCGCGATACTGTATATCGACTGCAAACTAGTTTCGTTCCGATTTTACGCTTACAATTCATCGGAGACAACTGTTTATTATAGAAAGTAAATTATCAGCCTGAAAATCTTCGATAACGTATTCCGAACATTTTAACGACACTCGCTATCTATGGGAACCTGATCTTCTGCGCTCTGCTCTCGTAAGTTTCGGTTTAATCGAAAATCGAGCGCAGTCTTCGTGAAAAATTAAAAATTTCTCGAATTTCTCAATAAAGTCTTGGAGTCAGACCCTGCAATTACTTTCAGCCCCTTTTCACGAAGCACTCCTTCAAGCAAGAATGGTTACGTAATTCCAAAAAGATAGTTGATCCATCACGGAAGTAAAGCATCCCCCTTCCGCGATCACCTCGGAAGACTCCTCCATTGAAATCCCAGCGACGCAAATCCGTAGCCTCCGAGCAAAGCCGAAGCAAAGTCCGAAAGTCCGTCGAGGCGTCGTCGTCGGCTGCATCGGCGGGCATTCAGCTGTTGCTATCTGGGAGAGAGAGAGAGCTGTTGCCATCCCGGCCGCGGGCTTCACGCTCGAGAGGGTTGCGCACAAAAGGGCACAGAGAGGGAGAGAAGAGAGAGGCGCCAAAAGGGAGAGGGGATTCCCCGCGAGGGTCCCTCCGAGCGCGCGGAACCGACGACGTCGCCGTCGCGTGCCGTTCACCTCGAATCGATACGCCGCGCTTGCGCGCGCCTTCCGAGCGGATGTGATCGACGGCGACCATAACCTTCTGCCCGCGCGTCTGGCTCCACCGCGGTTCCTGGTACCGGTCGCCGGGCGAGCGGTCCGGTCGTTCGGGCGTTTTTGCTGGATAGACTCGTCGTTTCGAGGTGAATTCTGCGGAAAGGATGGAGTGACGGACGTTGAATTATCTCTGGGTCTTGGTCCGATGTAGAAAATTTTGTACTCGGTCGGTTTCGTTTTTCCGCTGACGGACGACCGGTTTGAGCATAGGTACATTTCGCTATTCGAAAAATATAATGTACTCTATTGTCAGTGGTGTAATTAATATCACTGTTACAATTTCGAAAGAACCACGACTATTGATATCATAGACGAAACCATAATTATGATTCTGCCTTTCTTACAACAATGACCAATTTTGTCAACTCATCAAAAAATGGCTTTTCATTCCTCTCGGTTTCGTCGAGTATCATTAGATGCAGCGTGACAAACGAACACGACACTCCATCAAACGAAAACAATGCTTTTCGTATATTACAGATATATCAATGAATTTTCTGTCCTCGCCACAATGCGCTCGGTAATTATATAATGCCGCGATTGAGAAGCGACTCGCGTCCCCGCGATACTTAACGATTTTCGGTGACTTCTGACGCAAGGCTAATAATAAACATCCTCGTTAAAAATAATTGCGTTTCCACGAAAAGCGAGGCTAAAAATAGCGCGACTCTTACGAGAGAAGAGACTTTTTCGAAAAAAAATGCATAGTAAAGCTTCTCCCAGCGACACAATTAACGGCAGCCTTTTTTTTCCATCCGAGAGACCAGTTTCACACACACACACACACACACATTAATCGCCCGATCGTTACGCTATTATAGCCGCGGCTTGGGCGTCTTCGGACAGCGTTTATAGCCGGGGATACAAGCGATCGCGTGTAGTGGGTTAATTTCGATTGGTCGCGGCTCTTATCAATGGGACGAGAGAGTCCATTGACCAGAACTGCAGGGGCTGAATCCTCCTCCTGTGTGTAAGTAATCGCGCGGATATCGATGCGGTTTATCGAGCGGGGGATGGCGGGTTTTCTAAAAATAGAAAGGAGGGAAAATTGAGCGAGGATGACGGGGGGGAAATTTTCTACACCGCCGTTCGACAGCCGGAGGTGCTGAAAAAATCATTTGCTCGCGGAGAGGCTCGTGTGAACTTCGCGCGATCACACTTTGTAATTCTATTCATATGCTAATTTTTTGGGGAAAAAGCTTAATTGAAGGCAATTATTATCGCTTCGATTATCTTTGGAAAGAGCTGCGTTTTTTTTTTTAGTAATTCCCGCGGGTAAAGTGCATTTTCTAAACGTAATTGAATTGAGTCTGTGGGAAGGTACATTAAGCTCGTAAATATTCATTGGATTATTAAAAACTGTTTGTTTCACAAATTATTTTAAACTAAAGCACTTTAATCGAAAACGATTACTGGAAGATAACACTTTCAAAATATTCAAAGAGAATTAGCAAATTAGGTTCCTTGAAATTTAAAACAAAATTAAATATAATTTAAAACAAAATTTTTAAATTATGTTTTGTCGACTTCAGTAATTACCGGGCACCAATGTAAAAGCTGTTTTAATTTTCGGCGAAAACGCCGCATTTTTGCTGGAAAATTAATAACCCAACCGAAAAAGATCGCAGTTAAAAAACAGTTTTGTTAAAATAAAACAATATTCACTTTCCCAGCAGTAAACCTTCTTCACACCGCGAAAACCCGAGCTGTACAAAACGAGCTCCATTCATTGAAATCCGAAAAAAAACAAGGCGCCAAATGACTCCCGACGCACAGCCAACTTCACACTTTTCCTTCTCCCGTTCACTCGAACATAGAATAAATCCTCGTTAAATTTCTATTTTTCGTTCCCTCAAAGCCGGCGAAAGTCCCGCTTTCAGCCTCGGACAAAGGAAGCAAAGTCCTCCCGCCAAAAAGCAGCCAGATTACAAGCTCCTCGCTCTGCCAAGAACAAAAAATGAAAGGCCGACTGAAAAAAGCGCTCCGAATTTTCTCGCTCGTATGTATATAAGTGCAATCAATTAGGCATCGAAATTATATCGTTCGGGGGATTCACGCTCTTCTTCTTTTTTACGAGCGGCGAGCGGCCGGTCCCGTTATGCGCGTGCGCGCATTTTATCTGATCGCCGCGGCGGACGGACGGTCTTTCCTTCGAGAAATTAGCCTTTTTTCACTGTTTTAATTCGAGTTAAGAAAGGGAGGCGACGGAAGGGCCGAGGCTTTGGGAAATAAATGGTTAGTGCAGTCGATGATTTATGCGCCGATTGTGCAATGCTGAAAGCAAGCATAACTGCAGTGGAGTACGAGTGGGATTTACTTGTTTTAACAAAGTTGGTCTTTTTTTTTTGATTGGTTGGGGATTATTCTTGGGACGAGATGGTTATCTTTTAATCTGAGGTAGATCCAGTTTGGATTAAGTTTCACGCGCCAGCGATTTGACTAAGTGCGGTGCTTTATTTTACACGAACATTCTTATATCTGGTCTAATTATCAGGGGGAGCAATGAAAATTTCTGGAATTTGAATGGCACAAGCGCATAGATAATAGGTTTTTGTTAGAACAGGAACTAGAAGTAAAAAAAATTAGCACTCACTTCGTGAAAATATGCAGCTTTTTAATTTTTTATTATTATTATTGGATAAAAAATGAAAGTTAATGCAGAAACGTGCACTACGTTTTGCGAGACTTTTTCTTCTGAATCTTTGAAGTTTTACCCTAATTTCATCAGCTCGTTTCAATACCCAAAAAAATTTAATCTAAGATAATTTATTTCTTCTGACCAAACCGTTTTTGTAAAAGCATTTATAGTTTCCAATTTGCGCGTAAAACAATAGCACTACCATCGTTGTACGAGAAGCATCAAATTTTTACCGAAGCGAGCGATTAAACCCGAGAGATTCGAAGGCGAGATAACCCCGAGCCAGCAATAAATCCCTCCCATTCCAAAAATCGCTCAACAATGCTCATCCTTTGTTCCATCGCGGGTGAAATGCAGTCCTCTCTCCAAAAAAAAATCATAATTACAAAGGTTAAACGCAAATCCAACACCTCCCCCTCCCGCGCGGGAAATCCCATCTAATAAACACCTCCGTCAAGCACTGCTCTTTTACCACAATGGCCGGCATATGCCCGACTCGATTCTAATCCCGAGATTAGCCGCGCGCCGCGTTTCATTACGGCTGTCGGCCGGGGAATACAACGTTTCCGAATAAAGAAGAGGAGTAATATCGGCGCGGGAAACTGTTTCTCCGCGGGCGCATAAATCGTGATTCTAATTATTGATTATGAAGCGAGATAGGGGAGAAAGAGAGAGAAGAGCCGCGCGCAAATTCGACGATCGTGACGCTCGATTCTCTCTCTCTCTCTCTCTCTCTCTCTCACCAATTTTCTGAGGCTCGAAAAGTAGAAAGGTGGGCAACGGATTCTCTTTTTTTCGAGCGCCGATATCGCTTTGGACGTATTTATTATAACGTACGCGGAGTTATTAGAACGGAATGTGAAAGCCGATCCTTCCTCGGAGCTGAGTGATATTTGATGTGCGCTCGTCGGGTTTTCCATTATTTTTAGAAGGCTTTTATCGTGCCAAGTTCGGCTTTAAACTTGGCGAGTTTAGGTGAGAGGTCAGCGTTCCGTTGTTGCTCGAAGGTGAAATGTTTACTTAATTACGGCTGAGGAAAAACATTTTGCTTTGTGCTGTTTGTCAGACTGCAGCGGAATAATGAATTTATTGTTCATTATCTGGTACGAGTACCTTCGTAGTGTAGTAAATTACTTGTTATTGTATTGTAACAAATTTGTGAGCTCGCTTTGATTCACTTTCAATAGTATTTTATGCAACCGAATTAATATAATCCATTACTTACCAATAACATATTTTATACTTGTTTTTAATAATAATTTTAATTTAAACTAAAGCATTAATCAGTATTTATTTTCACTATAACAACGCGATAACCAGCGATCCCAAGCAACAAGCCGGTATCCACGTATAAAATTCACAAAACCGCAGCCTCCGCAAACTGTCAAAAAGAGCGCTTTCTCAAACGCGGAGCACCACCACCTCCTTCCTAAGTCAAAGCGAAACCAGCCGGCCGACAACGTCGCATTACGACGCGGCGTTTCTCTCTCTCTCCTCCGCGAGCAGAAAAAGCAGGGTGTACGGCTCTCGCGCGCGATTTTCACCCGGCTATGCGCTTTTTTTTCGGAGGACGGAGATAATCGGGCGGATAATGAGGCGCGGTTCATACGAGAATGGATTTACATTTGAATGCGCGCGGATATCGATTTTTGCGTGCGTGTCCGACTGCCAGGGGGAAACGCCCTTTAATTTTCGCCGAGCGCGAGAGGAAGAAAGCGCGGATTCGCGCGGCTCTTTTTTGCCGAAGGCTCTCGCCGGAGTTTTGTCGGGAGAGCCGAAGGCTTCGCGAACGGGGTTATTATTTATTTGCGGCGTGCTGCCTTTGCTGAAATTCAATGCGATTTTATGGCGTTTACAATCTGTGTGTATTGAAGAAGCGAAATGTTTTTGAAAGGGAAAGGTGGGATTTAAATATAGGGCAGGTGGAGTAGAAATTAGAAACTGAAATTTAACGTTCATTTTAATAATATTAATTATTCTATTGAACAGTATTTTAGTAATTCATTACTATAAATATAAGATCTCAAAGTTAATTATACACTGAAAAAAAAGTTTCAGGAAAAATTACTATACTATATACTAAAATTTAATATAATTGTAGCAAAAATTGATATAGTTATTAGAAGAACATTTCTCTCGGTGTAACTTTCTTTTATTTCGAAATTAAATTTGAAGAAAGTCACTCGATCCCTACTACCAATGAAACCTTGAAATTCAGCTTATTCGATTAGACAAATAAATAACGATTCCCCTTGACAAACAAAACAAAACCTTCAATCAAAACCCCTTTGATTCGAAATCCAGCGAGACTCGCAAGCCCCCGACACTCATCCGGCGGGTGGCGAAGCGTCGAAAAGAGAGGCCCGTCAATTTCCGCGCGGAGCGTGTGATTTGCTCCAGCGTAGCGTGACGGAGAGCGGTCGCAAATTTTTCGGAATTAAGCGACCGATTCCGCTGTCCTCTCCCTCGTCCCTCGCCGTGCCCGTTTTCCTGGAAACGAGTTGGTCAAGCGGCGACGCCGGTCACGCACGAATGAGCGGCGTCGCGACGCCCCTCCCTGTACGCCCTTCGCATCGGAAGGCCACGGAAGGTTATTAGCTTACGGGGAAGCTTATCTGCCGCTGCGTCTGTTTGGATTCCATAACGAGCGTCTAGAAGTTACAGGAGGGTTTTTTTTTGTCCGTCCTGCTTTGTTTGGGCAGTCGTGGGGATTGATTGTGGGATTGGCGGGGATATTTGAGGACGGTGGGAGTTTATTACATATAGTAAGGACTTTTATTTCAGGTTAATCGATTTGTGAATTGGAGAAACTTACGCTAATTCGAAAAATATGTTTCTCTTTATTCTGCTTTAATATGAAAAAATTGAATAAGCAAATTCGGCGTTTAAGTTGTTAGGCACAACATATACGTTACTTAAAGAGTTGCGATAATTCGCGAGAAAAAGAGCTGTTAGGAAAGATTTTTATTTAAATTTTCAACAAAGAAAAGAGCGTTAACTACTCATTTGCCGATTCTTCACGTACCGCCAGCCGGCATTGTTTAATTTATCTAAAAGCTCACCATTTTCAATAACCTACCAGCGCTACGAAACTCAATTAACTCCAGAAAACAATATTCCGCGCGACTTTAATCTCCCGACTCAGCCGAGCGATAACAAAAAAAAAAAATGATTCACAACCCCCCTCCCCCCACGCATTTAAAATCCGAACAAAGAGTCACGTCTCTCCGAAATCGCTCCCCGCGCGCAAAAAACTCCTTTGGAAGAAAAAAGCGCGCGCGCGCACCCTCCCTCTCGTTATCACGCACCGTGCTCTCCTTTGTGCCGACGAGCGGCGGACTTGAGCACGCACGCGCAGCAGCCGCAGCAGCAGCAGCCTCCTAAGCCGGAGAATCTAAGCTTGCGGCTCTGCGAGAACCCATTCGCGCGCGAAAACTCGAAAATATTCAAAAGCCCCCCGGATTTCGGAGGGTCGAGGCGCTTTGTCTCTCCCTCGTCAGGCGGATGCACACGCGCGCCAATCTACTTAATTAATTCGCTCGGCAAATGCGGGGGACCCGACGGGGATTCCCCCGACTCCTTTTTTTGAGAAATCGGGAGGAGCCGACGATCGGCTGGAATGGCGGCTTTTTTTTTCGAGGTTAACGAGGAGCGTGGGAGGATTGGCCGGGAAAATTGCGGGGGAGTTTTTGGGAGAGTAAGGAGGTGGCTGGGATAATCGGTGCATTAACAGATTCAGCTTGTTTTTTTTTCTGTTCTTTTTTTCGTGATTCCTTGGTAATAAAACAAAGAATTTTAGTAAAAGGGAAACTGTATATCTAAAATTTTACGTGCGTCAGTGTCATTATCCTTAGAAAAATAATATTTTTATTGTAATTGAACGGTGAAATTCAAAACTAGGTTTGCACGATTATTTTGAAAGTTGTAAGTCTTTCATATTTTAACAGAAGTAAAAGTTACTCCAGTTTCTAGCGATTTCGTGACGAGCGTAAAAAAAAAAAAATTAAAATTAATGCATATCTCCTTAGAAATTTGCATATTTAGAAAAGAATTCTGACGCCTCGGAGAAAATTGATGTGAAAATGTCACAACTCCGCCGACTTTTACTAAAAATTTCTCTTCGACTTGGCTTATAAAATATTTATATATTTTACGCCGCGTAAATTTAACGGAATTCTTCGAATAGAATAAACGTTTGTTTTACAATGATATCAGTCGCGAAGGAATCTCGCATTGTCGATTCAATCAATTCAATACAGAAGTCGATAAAAATTCAGCAATTCAATTTTCGAATGTATATTCCTTCTAAACTATTACGTAAATGTATAATCTATTCGCATCTCCAGTTCATTGCTTCGGTCATTGACAGAGGCAGAATAAAAAAAAAGAACTTAAAACTAAAAACAACTCGAACGCGACGAACGAACCGTTCGCTTTAAAATTGTACAGTCACGCCGAAAAAGATCCACGTCATTTTGGTCTTGAAAAATTTGCATTTATATATCATTTAACCGCGTGAAGCATTGATTCATGTAGTACAATGATAGACAATCTTCTAATCAATTCGTGGCGGATTGAGCGAATCTTCGATAATAGCTCCAATCGATTCTGTTTTAATTGAAAAATATGCCGACCTAAATATTTTCCACTCCAAACCCAAATTTCAACGAGTGGCCTCGAATCGCTATTAATCGAAAAATAATCGGCGCAGCAATCATTCCCAACGCGCGAAAAAAAAAGAAACGCACCCGACCTTGTGGAAAGCCAATAAAAGAAAGATGCAAACGACCGGCTTGGCCGATGAACTGGATATACAAGTCGCAGGACGTTTCACGAGGCATTGTTATGTGGCACGCGTAACGGTGGCTAAGCTTCGCTTTTCCGGGAAATCTCTTAAAAATTGAAATGCTCGAATTGGAGGCGGTGAAAAGCGGTGACTCCGCGATGGCGAGCAGCGATGCAGCAAATCAACTCGACGGATTCCTTTCGACGGCTGCCTTGGGATTTCTGCCTCTTTCGTGATCGAGATCGTTTTAATAAAAGCGGTAGACTCTGTCGAAATTGGTTTTAATTTATTTTTTTTTTTTATTAAAAAAAATGGCGGTTCGAAAGTAAAGGAAACAATCTGCTATATTAAAATTACTAGTTTTACGAGAGATTATTAGATTTACAGAAAAGGTTCTCTTGGAAAAAGTGTTTCGTCACAGTAACAAGGGAAATTCGAAACCAGGAACTGCACGGAAGATAAAGAGTAAGAGTAACCCGAAAGAACAGCGAGAACGAACTTTGAAAAACAAAGATCGCAGACGAAAATACCGACAAGCATCGAACATGCTTTCTTTTTCGTTGCTCAACGGTATTAGTCGCGATGTATCGGACTGACGATGTATTTACGAACAAGCTGCATTCGTCTATTTCTGCCTCGATCGAGCTTTTAAAAATAACGTCGAACACTCTAAAATTGAAATAACCTCTGAAACTTGAAAAACAAAAAAAGACAAAAGCGCGCAAGTTTACCTCGCAACGATACAAGACAAACGCGCAAAAGGCAGATAATGCACGCGGACGCCTCTGCAGATAAAGAAAAAGCATATACTTCGAGCGGCGAATCCTCGAGAGAGAGAGAGAGACCTCGGCAAATCGAGATCTCGCACGCGAGCGGCTCCGCAATAAGAATAAGATCGAAAGAAAAGCAGGGCCGCGCTCTCCCGCCGACAAAAAGGAAGGAAGAGGCGCAGCGGCGGCGCATCCCTGGGCAACTAAAATACACGGCGCTCTCTCGCTGACATTAGGAAGCCTTCTCTCCGCTCGCGGCCGTCTCCTCGGCCCGCTGCACGTCTTCTCTCTCTCCTTTTATGCAATTATCCCCCGCCGCCCGTCCCCCTTTTTTCCCCCCCCCCCACCGGCGGAAGGGTTCGCTATCGTTATCGGGGGGGGGAAAGTGGGCCAGGATGAACTGCTGAGGAATTCTATTTTTGAGGCGCCGATCGACGCCCCGAGATTGCGCTATCGCGATTTTTCGAGGAGCTACGAGGAGCGGATAAATAAGGAGCCCGAGATTTGCGGAGATGAGGGCGATTTGTTGCGATTATGCTTTATTGAAAGTGTGATTGCGGATTTAGCCGAGTTGTGAAAAGACGTTTTCTGAACTTTCTAAAGGAGCAGTGCTGAGTAAATGTTGACCGAAATTCTTTCTATAGAAATAGTTTTGTTAGAAGGACTGTATGTATGATTAACATGTTACCTTATACAATTTTAATAATTAAATAATTGTATAAGAGGGTAATACACTGAAAAAGTGTTCCCTGCAAGTTACCTGTCAAAATAAAATTGTATGAATTTTTATAAAAATAGTCATGATTTAATTCTTTTGATCCTCTTTATAAAGAAACATTTAATATATACAAAATTAGTTACTGTCTCTTTTCGATGAATTTATTTTCAGCCAAAAGCTGTAGAGTTATAAATAAAGAATTAATTTAAACGATCAAGATTGATTTTTGTTTCACACAATCAAAAGACAGTGACACATTTATTAATAACGTTCACTAATTACCACGTCAGAAATTTCAATTTACATCTGCACCTCGGGGCAATAATCGTCATGTATTGACATTCAAAGGAGGGAAAGACAATATTACGGGGCTGCGCGTCGCATATTGCAAAACGACTGTTTTATTAAAATTCTTACCCCGGCGGATCAGATATCAGTTGGTCAAAGCATACTGCCAAAGTAATATTTGCGGTCGTATCACAATAACATGCATTTTCATTTCTACGTGCCTTCTTTGGCCTTTTCTATCCCTTTGTCCGGATTTTCCGCTTTAATTTCATATCTGACTGGTCAGAGCTGCCGCGTCGCTGAAAGGAAGGAAATGAAGAATGTGCATCGTCGAATACAATACGCCCGACTGAATTAAATCATGCACGTAGGAATAATAATTCGCTGCCTTGTCATTACGGATGTGCGCCGGGATATTATACACAGGTTTGCATGTAATCTCGGAAGCATAAATTGTCTTTCATCTTTCGTTTTCAGGAGATTCGTCTTTTGGTTATTGCTAGAAATATATTTTTGCGTTGTACCTAATAGAATTAAGATGATATTAGGGTTTGGTAAATTTTAATATTCTTTTTCATAATTTGATAACTTTAAATCTGTGAATTTTGAAGTAGTTTGAATTGAATTGAAATTATTAAAGAATGCGATCAGGAATTCCTTAATTTTCGATTGAATGAAATTCAAAAAAGTATTCTTAATATTTTCATTCGTGCGCAACAACTAAACTAATTGAATTACTGACAGAAAATTATCCTTGCTTTGCTAAAAAGACAATCGAATGCAGAAGAGACAACAGGTGTAGCATGTAAAACAGGCAGTAACTAAAAAGGTTAAAAACTTACTCCGCTCCAAACAACATTATTGAATTATATACGTAGACTGCCCTAAACAGAAGATACTTTCATATGAAAATGCACCACCCCCACGGTAAAACAGCCCGAATATAAATTTCGCTAATTAACAAATTTCGCGCCGACCCAACTGTCCCGTAAAACGAGAATTTTTCGCGTCGGCCGAAACTCCCCCGTTCGCGCTTTAATAACTCTAATCTCGTTTAATCTCCAATACCTATGCAGTCATTCGCGGGCCGACGCTCCTTTGTTTTCTCGCGCGTATTTCCACCTACGAAATTTCAGACGCGAAAATTCACGCCGAGCGTTTCTGGGGCGCGACGTACCGGCTTTCAGCGGGCGCAGGAAGTCGAGTTTCTCCGAGGCTCTACCTCCTACCACCCTTTTTTTTTCTTTTTCTTTGAAAACGAGCAATTAAAAATGCACGCCGCGTTGATTCCGAAACACGGGGGGGGGGAGACGAATTCTTGGTGAGAATGGGGAGCTTTATGGAGCTTATTTGTGCGCCGGGCACAATACCTCAAGCGTTTAATTATGTTTCAATTGTTCGGCTTTTAGGCAGTTCGTTGCCGAACTTTGGCGAGCTGTAGGCGTGTTTTATTGTTGCGCGAATTGTGTTTTAGAATTTTTTTTTCGCGGAGAATTACTTTTTTTTTATGAATTGAAATTATCAAGATCTTTTGATACTTTCGAAGAAGAGAAAATGCAGATTTTCAATTCTCGAAAGTTTTACGATAATATTTAAATGCATTTTCATGGTAAAAAATTATTATTTACATGTAGCAAAAATTTCTACGTAAAATTTTTCGTTCGTAAAACTGAGGTGGATTACCAATCTTTAATGTTTTATTATGTCCTTCCATTATCCTTTAAAACTACTGCAATTTTAACGAAAGGAATAAGTACATGAATATTTTGCTTTATCGCAGAAATAAGCCATAAATCTACTTCCCAAAGCTCTCCGTGCATACAAACGACGACATACTCACACGTCATACTTTTCATCGCCAGGCTGCAGGCGCCTGTAAATCACCGAAAACCCAGTCCTTCCTCCAGCCATAAGCCGCGGCTATCCTCCTCCTTTAAACAGATTCAGCGCGCCAAAAATAATGCCGAATATCTTGGCCGGCCGAGGGAAACGATCCATTTATCCTCTCCGTAATCCTCTTTATCTGGAAAAGGTTGGCCCGGCACGGCCTTCTTAATTAAAATAGTTCTCCCCCCCTGGCCGCGAACTCGGCTTTTTACGAACCTCCGCGGTACGACGGGTTGCCCCTCCGCGAGGGGTGGAGGAGAACGCCGCGTTATCTTGACGAGCGCAGATATCCAATTTTTCCTATTAAAAGCCGAGAGAGGCGAGATAAACCGCGTCCCCTCCGGTTGCTTTCGCGGAGGCGTTTATTCGCCGCGGATCTCGCGAAAAAAAAACGAATGCTCGCTCTAATGCTTCGGCTTGTTAGCGGCTCGCGTATTTTTAGGTAAAGTGAGTCAAAAGACACTCGTGCGCGCGAGTAATCTGGCGCTTTTTTTGGCCGGGAAAAGAGAAAATTGAACGCCGCCGGGCAAGATATTGTTTGAGCTTCGTTTTGATGACTTTCGGCTGTATTAGGTGGGCCTTTGAGTGGGAAAAAATTGCTATTTGCCAGCGTATAAATGAGATAAAGGCGATACAGCTATAACTCTTTTATTTATTTTGAAGATTAAAGTCTGAACGAGATGAGTGTATTTTTTCTGGAAAAAAAGCCGAGATGATATCTATACAAAAAAATACAAAGGAATGGATGAAATCGAATATTTTCGAAGGATTTTTCTGTATGCTTATTGGCTTAGAACAACTGCAAACCATATATGAGAAATTTAAATAATCATCACTTTTTTAAGAGAAGAATACGTTTTTTTTTTACTTTAATTATTGTCAATAATAATTGAATTCAACTAAAATATTTCATTTTAAATTTAATTTATAAATGCAACTAAATCTCTATTATTGAAATTTTGTTATATTTATAGCTAAATTCAACGAAAATTTTGAAATTACAAATAGTGCTCTTATTTTCATGATGTTATTTTTATTAAGCTAAATCTGATTTCATTTAATTATTCTATGGAAAAGTTGTTCAACGCACTAAGAAGAAAGTAAAGCTGCATATCATAAACAATAAAAGAATAATACAAGGATAAATTAACAATTTCAAATCCAATCGAATTTTCAATGTTTAAAAGCTGCGCCCGAGCACATTGCTCGCGAGCGCTAATATTATTTCTAAAAAAAAAAGTTCCAGTATAGTGTTTCTAAAATCTATTTCCGTCCAGGCCCGAATCTCTTAAAAGCTCCAGCAGAAGTATTTTCCACCTTTCAAATAAAGCAGAAAAACTGCATCCAAGCAACAGCATTATAGTCACGCGGCGTGGCCCGTTATTTCCATCGCATCGCCTCCGAAGCCCCGAGCTCTCTGAACCAAATACCGCCTCTCTCTCTCACTCTCCATTGAAAGCCACCTCTCGCCAATTCACCTCCGCGGCTCTCGAAACGAAAACTCCCGCGCCACCGCTCTCTCCCGTCTCCTTTTTATTTTCTAATCGCCGAAATCTCTCCCTCTCTCGCACTTGTCATCGTCGACGGGACGCCGCCGCACGCACACTTTGCTCGCTGCCCGCGCGCCGCGTGTGCAAAGTGGGATTTGAAAATAACCGAGAGTAGCCGGGGAGAGTGAGTGAGCGGCTCTCTATTAATAGGGCGACTCGCGGGTGTATCTTTGTCGCGCTTGCGAGAGAGTTCAGCAGCGTTGCGTTGCGCCTTCTCGGGGGAAAGCGGGGCGCGCAGGTTCCTCCGTCGGAAAATCGGTTAGTTTATTTGCACTCGCGGCTCCGTCAACATGTGAAAAGCCAATACGCGCGATCAGAGCGCCAAAGGAGCGGAGGAGAGAGAGAGAGAGAGAGAGACGACGACGACGACGACGACGATGTGCACGGGCCGCCTGGAATATCGTGAAAATCGCGCTGGCGAATTCTAAATAAAGCCAAGTGCTATGTGGTGCGAGGGACGAGGAGAACGAAATGGTCGAGCACACGAGCGCCGCTCAGACAACGCAGTCGGGTTCAAGCGAGCGGCAGCGCTGGCAGCTACGTCAGCCGGAAGTGACGAGCGGTCATCATCAGCAGCAGCACCACCACCACCACCACCACCGCTTCTCCCTGTTCAGGTGGTTCAGGCGGCGAGACTCGACCTCCTCGGCCGACGGTAGGAGGAGGCACTTGTTCAGGAAGGCCAAGAGGAGGGCCTCGACCTCCAGCAGCTCGTCCTCCAGCACTTTCTACAGCACCGCGACGGTGAGGAGCTTCGCCTTCCACAGCGGGAGGATCCAGAGGGAGGATGGTGGAGACGTGGCACTGACGGCGCAGCAGAGAGGCGGTGTCGTCGGTCCCTTCGCTCCGGGCGCGGCCAAGCTCGTGGAGAAGAGGCGCTACAGCAGGAACGACGAGTCGAGGGACAGGCTGAACGCGGCCGTCACCTGCACCCTGCCCAGCGCCTTCTCCCAGAGGCAGGACATCCAGACGAGGTACTCCCTGCTGCCGGCCAACAGCCCCTTCATCTCGTACGACAGCATCCCGGTCGTCGAGCGCAGGCCGAGGGCGTTCGCGCAGGTTCGAAGGGGCGGAGAGGTCAAGGCCGCGAGCGTCACCTCGGACACCTCCGTCGCCGGGGTGAAACGAGTTCACGTCAAGGGGAAGAGGCGCGCTCCCGATCCTCCCGTTCAGAGATCTCCCGCCCATGCGGAGGGGAGCGGTGTCAGACCCGCCAGAGGGAGACGCAAGCGGAGGCCAGCTCCCAAGCCGCCTGGTTACACGGAAACTCTGTCCAGTAATCAGGACACGCTGTCTTCCGGTACGTCGACTGGTATGGACTCCCTTCTGGCGGTGAAGGACTGCCAGACCATCAGCAACGACACGTTGGTGCTGCGCAGAGGTGTTCTGCTGTCCAAGAAGGATGTCAATTCGTCCCCCACCAGCAGATCGCAGTCCAGGACGCCGACGATATCCGTTTGCGACTCTGACGGTGACGTGGTGCTGCTGAACGGGCAAGCTTCCGGCAGTAAAACCAACACTATTCAAAGCAACATAATGCCGCGGCCGTGGTACAAACGCAACGCCAACGATCATCACTCCGGAAGTGGTGCGCGAGACTCCTCCACGAGCACCAGAAGAGGAGGTGACTTTCTCCGAGGACTCTCGTCCTCGATACCCGCGGAAACGAAGGACGAAAACGCGTTCTCGACCACGTCGTCGACTTCGTCCACGCTGACCTCCTCCTTCCCCTTCGAAGGCTCCCTCTCCAGACTGGGCTTCTTCCATCGCGGCGATCGCTTCCACCACCACGACGACAAGAAGAAGGAGAACAAACGCAAGTCCGGCGTCTCCATCCTCACGAACATCAGCGAGCTCGACAAGGAGGCCGCGGCCATCGTCCAGGAGGAGCAGGCCCGCAATCGAGCCTCCATGATCCTCCAGACCGCCAAGATGGACGAGGAATTCGACCGGCGGATGGGCGCCAACGAGGACATCGTCCAGGAGATCGTCAACTCCTCCATGGAGAGCTCGCCCCGACGGAGCACCAGGGCTCTCATCTCCAAGTTCAACGCCCTCGGGAACATCACGAAGGTCACCGTGAACTCCGGCTTCTTCGCCAAGAATAATAGCGCCTCGCCGAAGGCCAAGACGAAGCGGTACAGCCAGGGGGGCGGCAACGAAAGGCGAGACAATTTCGCGGACGAGAGACTGGAGAGGGACCTGTCGAGGTACTTCCTGCCGCATCAGTCGTCGCCGAAGAGAGAGTCGAGCTCGATTTTCACGGAGGTCGTGCTGCAGCCGACCAAAACGAAAACGTCGACTGTTGCTGCGGCGAAGCCGACTGTCGCGGCGGCGGCGGCGGCGAGTAGCGCGAGTAGTCCCAAAGCTGGAAAAAGTGATAACGCCGAGTTTGCCAAGTCGTTGGCGGCGGAACTGGACGACGTGGCCACGGGAATAGCTAAGTTAAGACGCGAGTTGGATAACAGACCGAGCAGGATCAACAATGCGACCGCCGACAAAGAACAGACTCCCGAGGCGAAGAAAGACGCGACACCGCCAGCTGCTACCAAACGGAGCCCGTCCCGAGACAAAGAACTCGCGAAATTCGACAAAGAGTTCACCAAGATCTTCGACGAGATAGACCGGCAGCTCCGCACGAATTCTCGGCAGCCGGCCGCGAAACCCGCGGAGCCCCCCAAAGTCACCGAGGCCTCCATCTCGAACCAGGTCGCCAAGGTGATCGACATCCTCGTGAACGCCGAGAAAGACGCGGCGGCGGCGGCTGCTGCGGCGGCAGTCCTCAAAACCCCCCCGGAAGAGGCACGAAACAAAGAGCCGAAGGCAATAAGGCAAACCGTGCGCATAAGCGGCGTCGACGACAAAACGACGGCGGACCTGAAGGAGATGCTCAAGGAGATGAAGCACTCCCTGCCGAAGCGACCCGCCGCCGCCGCCGCCGCCGCCGCCGCCAGAGGCTCCAAGGTCTCCTCCGGCGTGCAGACCAGCGGGAACGTGCGGAAAATCGAGAGAGCCGGCCCGCAAAACGGCGAAATCACTTACGCCAACGTGATCGGGAGCGGGGCGATGGCGGAGGCGCGGATCGAGGATAAGCCCAGGGAGGCCAAGGAGGTGAAGATTGATTTGAGGCCTGCCACCGATGCTGCTACCGCCTCGCCGCTTCTGCCGAGGGAGGACGGAGGCGATGGAGAGGCGAATAAGAGGAGCGACAACGAGGAAGGTATATGGTTTTTTCTTCTGTTTTTAAGTGGGATTCACTCCAAGTGGGAATGGGAATGAATCGGTGTTTATGCTTTGGGAACAGTTATTTAAAGAAGGGGGTTTATTCGGGCACATTTATTAAACTTTACAGAATTCGAGATTAAAAGCACTTTTGCAAAATAAGTAAATATTCTATGAATAATTTGAAATTTTTAGCCGTTCTTTCATACTTGAAGCATTCACGCTTCACTTCCATATTTACTCATTGTCGTTGATTCTAAACTTTTATAATTGCAAAAGAAAAATAATAAACTTCTTCACTTGCTCCGAGCATCCGCGTAAAATCAATACATTATCTCCCGTCCCAAAATTAGCCTTTTGACACTCTCATATAGGTCGCAGGCTATAGAAATAGACACATAAGACAACAAACGCGGTGTGTGCCTCCGAAAGCGTTCTCGGAATCTCTCATATATATCGCGCACTTTCTGCAAAACAGGTGAGAAACTGGACGAGATAAAGAAACAATACATGAACACCCTGGCCGTGAATCGATTGCTGCGGAAGCTCGAGGCGGCTATCGCCTCGGGTCATCATCAGCAGGCGGCCGGCCTGGCCAAAGAATTGGCGCAGCTGAAGATCCACTGCTCCGTCGTGAGACAGCGATCTTGCGGCGCCAAGGAAAAGCTCAATCTTAACATGTACATAGAAGATAAACAAGCCCATCAGGGGCCCATACCGCTGCAGGTACGAACTCGATGTGTCTTTTACGAACAAATGTGTAACTTTCGTGCTCGTTGGTTTGGTGATCCGTATTTTATTTATTTATTTATTTATTTATTTATTTATTTTGACGCTTGAAAGCTTTAAGATATGTTAAAAATTCAAAGGAATGATTTGCTTTTTTATTGGAAAAATTGAATTACTGTCAAAAATGAGTTATATTTGTCTATTTACGTTAATAATAATCTACTTAACGATTCATTAATTATAAGAAACGAACGTGAAATTTAAGATAAATGACTTCGATCGCAGCGGAAAATTGTTGATAAATGCGCGCGAGACAAAAATTAAAAAAGAACGGAATTATTTGCGATTTTGATTTATAACATTTATTATTTATAATACTCTCCGGATTTTCGTTATAGCTCCCGGCAAACATGACAGTGGCTCAGCTGAAGGCCAAAATTCATATTGAATTTGAAATACCGGCGAACGTTCAGCGCTGGATTATCGGCAAAAATTTAGCTGACAATGACGAATCGACCCTCGAGGAATTGCAAGCAGTTGAGGGATCACCTGTATTTTTATACCTCGTGGCACCTCCAGGTACTTGCGAAAAGCCTCTCTCTCTCTCTCTCTCTTTCCTTAAACTCGAGAGAGAGAAAAAAAAAGGAAGAACGCCTCTTGCATAAATTACTTTTAGATTTGCAGGATAAAGAAGCGATTAAAGCGGATAAGCAGGAGGTCGACGCCGAGGCGGGGGAGGAACGAGCGGAGCAAGTAATAAATGAAAAGAATGACGAGCAAATTCACGAGATAAAAGCGGAAATTGAGCCTGAAGCCAGGGAAGCAGAAGCCGAACCGCAGGCTCGCGAGGTATAATGCAATAAATTATAAACTGAGCGGCGAAATTAAAATGATCCGCGGCGCTTTTAGCGGCACGCGTCGAGTCCTTGCACTCGACTGGAGAATCTCCTTTCGGCTTTCTTCACTCTGTTTGCGGCGCGATAAAACTCGAGTTTTCTGCCGAGAAATTGACGAATGAAAGTAAACGTTTTCCTATTGTAGAAGCTATTTATTTCGCTATGAATTAGTTTTATATTTGAATGATTTGAAACGCAAGCTTTTGAATAAATCGTGATAACATCATTTACAGGAGAGGACAGAATCTCTTTCGAAAGAGGAGAAATCGAAGAGATACGAGGAATTAATGTCGCTTGAAAATTGCGACGTAATTTCGAGTACGGAGCCTATCGAATGTCCGGTTTGTTTTATGATAACAGCTCCAGGCGAAGGTGTGATATTGAGGGATTGTCTGCATTCATTTTGCAGGTATTTCAATTTATCAAACAATATCGCGATTGAAATGTCGCTTATTACTCAGTCCAGCTACAGATTTGAATAGAAATGATAATCAAATTTCGCGCTTATCGAAATTGCATCGTTTAAAAATTTTGCATAAAAAAAATTTGAGAAAATGTAGTTTTTAAGCTGCAATTTTTCTTCATTAAAAAAAAATATAAATCAAAATATTGGCTTAATAATGACAAGTAGCGTTTATATACTGAATTTCAAACTAAAGTTTTATTATTCTTGCTCCACGCATCGAGCATTAAAAAAAAATAACGCCAACAATTTAAGATTCATAATGCGTTGTAAGGAAAATTTTACAATCAATAATATTTTTTACTGCTACTTTTTATTAATAATAAAAAACAATATAAAGAAAAAATTTAAAAGAATTTCCGCTTAATATTCACGCCAAGTGATGTTTTAAAAAGCTTTATATTTTAATATGCGGTAGAACTTATGAATTGTTACGTTTAAAAAAATTTCAGTCATTTTGATTTTACAAAATATTTCATTGATAAAAATTATAATAATTTTTATAGTATTCAATAAAAGTTTACAAGCAATAAAATTAAACGCGGATTCATTTAAATTTGTAATTTTGTTTTTTTTAAATATTATTTCAAATTTTTACCGAGCATTAAAATTTGAATATTTAAGCTTCTTGAATTTCACGTACAACGGATCTTAGCGTAACGTGGTGGGTGGATTTCTGGTAGTAAATAATAAAGTTCGCCACTCGTAATTCATTTTAATAGTTGCTTGCTCCTGAGATAATTATCGTTTGACTAAAGTGTAAGGAACTTCTTGTTCCATCGTGTTTAAACAGCAAAACATTCAATCTAAATTCACTTTCAAACAGAAACAAATGTTAAATGTAAAGTTACATTTAATTACACCGCTTCGCAGAACTAAAAATAAAAAATTAAATATTAATTTCAAGGTAATACAGTATAAATTCCTCAAAAATCAACTGTTCGGCTCATTTTTTGTATATTTAATTAAGTTCCCCTTGCTGCTTTCTCTTTTTAATTTACTCTCTAGACGCTTTAGTTCTTGAATTATGAAGCTTTAAAGCATTGTAGATGTTTCGTATATTTTAATTAAAAGGTAATTATCTCAGATACCGGAGCTTATTAAAGCTAGTGTTACAGCTCGTAACCTTTATTACTTACTAAGAAAATCTTAGAAGAATATATGGACGAGGCTTCTTTATTGCTAAATGAAAAATTGAGCTTTTAAAAAGCAGCGGAAAGAAATAGCTAATTAAAAGTGCTGCTCTAATAGACAGTCGCCTCTAATAGTATTTAATATTTTACTTAAATTATTTTTTATCAACGTATTATAAAAAAAAATAATATAACAGTGAGTAATTTAAATAAAGCATAAAATTTATTGATTATTAATTTTAGAAATGCATTTTCTGTCAATCTATAAGTACTAAAAATTGTAACAACATTAGAACTTATTTATTTGTAATTATTTTCATTCATAGATTAAATTTGTCTAGACTAGTAAAAGGCCATTTAATCTCATTTGCAAACGTTCAGACATTTATTTCAAATTCACCCCTAAATAAGTTCATCGATAAAACAGACGCGGATAAAAGAAATTTAAGTCTACACACTCTTCATTTCTCTTCGTCCAGTTCCACAACAAAAAAAAATCGAACAGCGTATACGCATTAGCTTTTTTGACTAAAATTATATATGAAAAACTAGATAAAAGTAAACCTATAATAATTTCATATCTTGAC
>UCOL01002843.1:0-22637 GCA_900474335.1 Ormyrus nitidulus | reverse complement strand
TTACCGTGCTGTCACGTTAAAATTTAATCTAATTTCAAATAATTTTTTGGAGAAGGGAGTCATGCTCCGCGATTATCATGGTTTTCATGGTAATTTTGAATAGAAAATTTTGTCTGCGTTTAATGCTGAATTCGTGGGAGAGACTACGAGGATATAAATATCAGTTCGCTCAAAAGTGTAACAGTAATATAATGTAGATGTTTTACGGATTTAAATGGACCTAAATTGTTAGTTCTGAAAGAAAAATATTTGAGGAAAAAGTGGAGCAAGATTTTACGACAGTATTAATAGTGCGTCACTTTACTTTATAACTATGGCTAAGTGACGCACAAAACATAGATTTTTTATAAAGATGTACTTAAACTTGAGTAACTTGGTATTTTTTTCATAAAATCCTAAATTGTGCTTAGCAGAAATGTTAAGTAATTTACTTAATGAATTGTGAAATTTTTTAAAGCCCTAAATAAAACTTAACTTAATGAACTTTCTTTCTCTTTAAAGATATTACATCCAATAAAAATGATACTATTAGTTCGATTACGAAATCCATTTTTTTAGCTCGAGAAAGATTGAAACGTTACGCGGCGAATCTTAAAGTTACGACTGCATTTTGCAGAAGCAGCAGCGGCAGGCTAAATCTCGCTTCCTCGTCCGAAATTTAAATTCGCACAAATGAAATTCGTGTTTGCCCGGCGAAACCAAACAAAGTATCGGTTCGAGAACTTTCCCAAAGTCAAATCTCCACCGGAAAGTGAAATCCAGCTCGCACATCGAGTACAGTTAACCCGCGGCACAACGAAGCAATTCCAAGTCGGGATATTACGCTCTCAGAACAATAAATCCGCGCCGATGCGCAAGTAAGTCTCGAAAAAGATAAACTTCAGCAATATCCAAGATTTATCGGCTCATCACGGTCGCGCTCGATAATCCACGGCGACTGTGGCGTTATGCGCTCGCCGGAATTAGTTTCATCATACATCGTCTTCCCAGCCTGCAAGGGGATAGACCGAGAGAGAGAGAGAGAGAGAGAGAGAGAGAGAGAACGAGAGACGGAGAGAGAGGGAGAGAGAGAGTTAGATCGGCGTCGTGCAGTAGCCTCAGCTTAACGCGGCGTGAGTCAGATAATGGGTCCTCGCGAGGGATGAGCCGATTCGTTAAGCCCCCATGCTGAGGTCGCCTTCCGGCCGCCTGTCTTATATCCCGCGGCTCCCGGCCCAGACATTATAATATTTACGCGCGCCCGTAAATCAGGCCCGACTCCTCTCTCCTCTCTCCGCTCGGGGGATGATGATGACGATGATGGGAAAAGCGAGCGACGAATTTCCGGGGTGTGGCCACCGCGTGAAAAGTCCACAGAGAGAGAGAGAGAGAGAGCTTTGGCCCAGATGGTCGGGGGCTCGGACGAGAAATGGCTTTTTCTCAGGCGAAGATGGAAGAAAGTATGGCGCTCTCTCGGCTGCGGGAGCGCGCGGGGCGTGAGACACGACGCACGAACTCCACCGCCCTGCGCAGGTGGATATTGTGCCGTGCCGGCTTGAATTAATAATGCTGAAAATGGCGTGCGTGGCCTTTATGGCGCCGGGAATTCATTGCGCGCGGGGAGTTTCATTTATTTTCTGGGGTATGTGCGGCCTGCTGCGCAAATATTTTACGAATTTCTTGCATTCGCCGCTGCGCAAGGGGAGAGAGAGGCTAAGCGGGGATGGCCAGTAAAACTTTAATCTTGCGCGATTCAGAGTCTAATGTCATTAATATTGATTGCAGCATCAGTGCGTTTGATTAAAAGTGGGCTTTCACGAGGGATATACGGCCATCGGTAAACGAGCGCTTTTGTATTTTTCGGTAATCTTTTGTGCAAAAATATTTAATTATAGCTGAGTATTAAATATTATATTTAGACTACACTGAAACAAAATTGCAAATCGATGTAAAAGTAGAGTTTCCTAGATAAATAATTCATACCGAAGGTTTATAAAAATACTATATTATTTCAATTTAACGCTCCGAGCATAAAAGCATTAAAAACAACGTTTGCAATCGACTCGCGATTCGCCAGAAATCAAGCGATCGCCGTCGGCTGCCGGCGAGAGATCGCTCGAAAAACCCTTATCCGGCTGAATATTTACAGCTGCGAGTGAATCTACATAGTCTCATTGGTCATAGTTGTTGCGTTTAAGAGCCATAACTCGCGCTTGCACCGACCGTTGGGCAAAAACAGAGAGAAGGAAGAAAAAGCGGACGAGTCAATGCTGGCTTGTAAAAAAAGTGAGGCTTCGCGATCTCCGCGGGGCGCAAAGAAATGCTTTTCCGCGAATAATCTGTCCTCGACAGGCCGGCAGGCGATATCTCCCACGTGCGGCAATCCTGCGGGGCTGGAGGCGGCAGAAATGAAAGCCACATTGTTGTCGAGCGACTTTTGCCTCGCGCGCGCAAAACTCGAGCGCGGTATAAAGAAGAGCAGAGCGGCGGCTAAACGTTTCCAAGAGGTACGCCTTTTCCTTCCTCGGCCGAGCCGTTCGATCGATGGAGGAGGAGGTATATAGTCACGGCTTTGTCTTTCCCTCTCTGTGTGCAGCCGCCTTTTGCGGCCGCCTTCAAAAGCAATGGCTATTGAAATAAAAGTCTCTCTCCGGCCGTAGTGACTCAATCCCGACCTGCCTTTCTCGCTAACCTCTCCGTTCCGCCAGAATGGCGGATTTTTTTCCCTTTTCCCCGCGGAGAGCCTCTCCTTCGCAAAGTTCCTCTGGCCGTTGCTTTTTTTTGCGCGCGCGCGCGAGATAGAGACTCTAGGCGAGAGAGCTCGATGATCGCGGAGACAAAAAGCCGCGCTGATCCGCTGAGGCGAGAAAGGAGACATTGTTTCGGTGTATAAATCCTTGATGAGTCGCGCGGATAATTGCCGCAATTATGAAAAACGCTTTCAAGCGAATACTTGAGGTCGAGGCTTCGGTGAGAGGAAAAAGTTACTCGGCAAATTTTTATCGAAAATAAATTTTTAACAGAGCTCGTTGCGAAAGTTTTTTTAAAAAAAAACGCGGTCAATAAACATAGGCTCGACGTTTCAAAGAAAGTCAATCAGTCTTCGTTACAGCTAAATCAGTTTCGGCTCATTTTTTGATTGATCTAGATTGTGTGCTTACGTCACGTTTCAGTGCCGATTCCCAGCATTGCAGGCGGGGAAAATATTTTTTTTTTTAAACGCTTTCTTGAGACTTTTTCGTTTAATTATCGCACATTTTACGACTTAAAAGCGCAAAATGTAATTTAGAAATTTAATAAAGTCGACCTCGAGCCATGGCTCTCGATAATAATTTGTTGCCATTAATGGCGTAACTAGTACAGTTGTTGGCCCTTTAGGAATCATTATTGGCACCTTGTAAATCAACTTTCTCTTTACTGCTCTACTTCAAATAATAAATATGGTTACCTCTTTCAGGTTTATGTCCGTACAAGGAAATCTTGTGTACAGAGTCCGAGAAAAATACTAAAACATCCTTCAGCTTTAATTTAACGATAAAGCATCGCCTTGCATAACAATCTATCGTTCTAATTCAATATCGTCCGTAAACCTCCTCGAAACTTAAGAATAAAATAGTTATCGAATTCGTCCCGATTTTCAGCTTGAAAAGCACTGCGGCAAGTTTGCGGGCTCCGTAAAAGGGCAGCTCTTCTCCCGTCCGATCATTCAAATCCCGCCTTCCTTCGGCGAACAAAGTAAAAGAGCCTCCTCGGAGATCGGCGCAGGTGCTACACAGAGGGAAGAAGAGGCGAAGAAGAGGCGAAGAAGAGGCCTTTGCTCGGTCCGCGTAAAAAGGAGCCGTGCGGCGAGTCCGACCGGTGGCCGCCTGATTGGCCTGACTCGTTTAGCCTGGCCGTCCTACGGTTGGCTCTCACAGTTCCCTCTATCTCTGTTGGCGCACTCGGGAGTGCGGAGCGCGCGCGGCCAAGAGCCAAGTCCCGTTCGTTCTCTTACTCTTTCTCCGTCTCGGTACCAACCTACCGACCTTACACGCCGCCATCGGCAGCCCGCCGTGCCGCTGTATATAGCCGCTTGCTCACGCTACCGCGAGTGTGTATTTCTGGTTTCGTTTGCTCCTTCTCTCTCTTGCTCGCTCTCCCACTACGGCTCGGCGCGGCCGCTGCTACCACGACGACGACGACGTCGAGGCGAGCGCGTGCACCAGTTGTTCGAGCGCGCGGGCCCCTCTCGCGCCGCCAGTCGACGGTACTCTCCCGATCGATCGCTCGATTTTCCTCTCTCGCTCTCTCTCTCTCTCTCTCTCTCACGTTGGCCACCTTCAGAACCCGAGAATATCTCCCAGCAGCCCCTCTCGACGGACACACGACGACGCCACTATAATGACAGAGTGCAGTGTGCCTGATGTTCGCGACACAGTGCACCGTAGCCGCGACGGTGAATCCCTGTGATCGGGGAAAGGCCCGAGCTCTCATTTATCCGCTGTTTCAGCGGCCGCCGAGCGCCCGGCCGGCATGGACTAGCCGTCGGCGTGTCACCCTCAGAAGTACCAGCAGCAACGACGTCGCCCCGCGCAACTTCGGCAAGAGGAGCCGCGTGGCAGTGCTGAGCAAGGCCAGCCGCTACGACGAGCAGCGACCGAGCGCCATCCGCGGGCCACCGCCGCAGCGACCTCTGCGCCGCTCTAGACGACGCCATTACAGCCGCAAGGTGAGTCCTTCGAGCTTATATTGTACACTTGGCTTGCCGAACCTGGCACGCGGGGACCCCCTTTCGAAAGAGATGGGGAGACGCGATACCCCGCAAAGCGTCTGAACATCGGTTCGCCAGGGAAACGAGCCGCCTGTCGTGCTTCCTTTCTGTTTTTGACTGGTGCGTTATTTATTTTGTTGTCGCCGTGATTATGGTGAAGCTTCGATCGGTTGGAGGAGGTTACAAATATTTGGAAATATTATAGTGGATGCGTCGAGTTTTATTAAATTTTCATAAACTGAAGAAAGCTCGTGATCGTCATTACTTGCGTGATCAACTCTTTTCTATACGTGTCCCGTGAAAATTTTCCACTGCTCGCTCGCCTGAATATTCGCGGACGAAAATTGCATTATCGACGCAGACTACAGAGATTACAAGGTAGATTGAAGACCGCGCGATCGTATCGAAAAAGCTCACGAGCAGCGACACGGTCCGCTTCGTGAGCGGCAGTTTCGTGATGGGGAAACGCATAAACAGTGTTTTTGTTCAAATTACGGGCTGGAAATGGAGAATGCATATAGCGCGCGGAGGTAATAAAAATCGCGCGAGCGTTTGCAAGCTAACTTTTTCGACGAACGCATCGATTTTTTTTTTTAATGCCTGTCTTTTTTTCTTGGAAGCGCCTGCCCACTTTATTGAATGTCGAGAAAAACGATTGTTTTCCTGAATATTTCAGAGTTGTGCTTCAAAGTTTTCCAGTCAGCTTCCCCGCTCGGCAGCGCAATAATAATCCTAAGCAAAAAATAACTGGGTAAAGCCGCGGTTTTTTGTCGTGCAGGAAATGGATGCATATAAAATGGGAGGAGGACACACGCATAAATTTAGCTAATTCGCTTCCGTTACTGCAACGATGACAAAACGGATATGCGGCGCTTCCAGAAAATAAAAGTAACGACGCTCGTTGGTTAAGACGAAATTTGTAGCATCCATATATATATACGCGCGCTAATTCCTCCGCATTGTTAGGAGGGAATAACAGATGGCCGCCCGAACGAGTTACGATGCCGCAATTTTGCGAAAAATGAGTTTGTTTCTTTGTCATATCGTAATCGCCGCGGCGCGCGGCGCGGAGGAAAAACGCGCCATGTTTATATGGCGCTCCTCGCGAGAAGGAGAAAATTATTTTTGTGAACTGCAGCGTTAACCAGAATCTGCGTCGCTAATTTTCGCCGCGCAGTCTTGTTTGCCGCTTCCGACGGCTTCGTGACTACAAAGTTATGACTTTGTTACGTTACGTGCCTCTGATAACAGCTTTTCGACTTATCTGTAATTGTAACGTAACTGCACTAGAACAAAGTATCTTTCTTGCGCGGTGTGTATATAAGGTTTGCTTTTTTTTTGCATTATTATTTTATTGTGGCTCTAATTAATAATGATTTCCGTTGATGCGTTATTTTTAATTTTTAAAGGGTATTTTAAATTTTTATTCGTTTCCTATTTTAAGCAATAAAGCCAAAATGACAATAAAAGTAGCAGGCGAACCGTAAATTTAACAATATAACAAATTTATTTTTCGTTTTGAAAAACATAAACACTTTTATACGTGAGTTACGGGAAACGTAAGCCTTAGTATATTAAATTAAAACGAGTTCTTAAAAAAAATTAAAGATTCATGCAAGCATTAATAACCTTTATTTTCTAATAAATAACGGAAACAGACATTGAGATCAGTAGTAAGTTCTTTATTCACTGCGCCAACGCACAATGCCATATTTTCACCAGCTGATAGCTATCACTCTCTTCTGCACAGCTCATTGCATAAACAATAGATCCTTGGAACATGACTTTTATCATTCCTGAATAATAAATAATAATATTTACGCAATTTTTCCTTCGCGTTACGTAATTTTATTCCGGAGAATCCTGTAATTTGAAAATTTTTCTTCAAGTATACTTCTTTGACTGAAAAAAAAAAAAAAAAAAAAAAATAAAGTTTCCACCAAAGGCGCACGAGCAAAAACCAATAAATTTCCTTTGCCGGCGCAAGCTCGTAACGTTATATATATAAATTTGAGCAAAAGCCATATATCGGCCGACTCGCGTCCGAAAACTCGGCGGCTCGCAAGCCCGCGCTTGATTAAAGCAAAAAAGTCCCCCTCGCATTACGCGATACACCGTCGTGCGTCAGCGGGACATAATTCCGCGCACTCGGCACCTGATCCCCAAAAAGCGGGCGCGCATCCTCCCCTTCTGCGCGGGGCCGGTCATCGTCGTCCGGCCGTTCGTTAACTTCCTCCTCTTTCCCCGCGAATAAAAGCAACTCGAATAATTACTCGAATTGGACTCTCTCTCTCTCTCTCTCTCTCTCTCGCTCTCTCTCTCTCTCCCTCAGCGCGGATCTTCATTAGCCTTTCGGAATTCCGAACACGGTCCGGCCGTATCCATTAACGAAGGCGCGCCCGCTCTCTCGCGATCTCTGTTCTTGCGCAGAGGGAGCAAGAGGGAGGGAGAGAGAGAGCGAGAGAGAGAGAGAGAGAAAGAGAGAGAGAGAGAGAGCGAGAGAGAGAAAAGGCGCCCACTGCTACGCTGGAATTACAAACGCATGTAGTTCGTTTGGAGGCCGTAGTTTTATGGGCATCCTATATACCTCGCTCGCTCGCTCAGCGTACATACGCGCCGTTCGTTCGTTCGTTCGTTCGGTATTATTTAGCTCGAGCGTGGCGAGCGTGTATTCGCGCATTCCATTTTCCACATGCTGCCTCCATGCCTTTCCATCGACTCGCTCTCTCTCTCTCTCTCTCTCTCTCTCTCTCTCTCTCTCTCTCTCTCTCTCTCTCTCTCTCTCTCTCTCTCGGCTCTCGGCTCGTCCCTTCGGCGATGCGTATATACATGCATGCGTATACGTACACCGCGCTGCCGCAAAGTCTGCGTGTATAAAATAACGACGCTATCTAAATTATACCGCGGGCGCTGATTATACCGCGCGCGGATGCCCGCGTGTCTTTGATATTTTTTTTTTCTGCGGGCGCTTCCAGCCGCGGGGCTCCTCTATATATTTTTCACTGTCTCTCTTAACTAAGCGGAGATGCGCGCGCGAGGTTTATGCTGATGCAAAGAGGCTACGGATTTTTGTTTTGCTCCCGCTAGATAAGTTTAGATCCTATCTGCACGGACGCGCATAGAGGCCAGCCCCGTGCGCTTCTGGATTCTTCGAATCGCGCGCGATGCGTATCTCCACCGCGGAGTCGAATGAGAGACTTTTTACTTTGGAAAGTTGTAAATGTCGAGAGCGGGGGCTCGAGCTTTTAGCTTTGAGCTTTGGGGTTTTTTTAGTTCTTGGTGTCTTTCGAAATGAGATGAAGTGAAAGATATCGTTAGTAAGTATTTTAATGAACATGTTAATGAGATAAACTCATTAATTTTCCAGCGGGATAATCAAACCAGCTCCTCGAAGGAGAAAAAAAGGCGTAATATACAACTGGGGAGTCAGCAATTTATTTATAAGCTTGCAACTCGTTCGCATCTCCACGCGAAATACTTAATTCAAGAATAATTAAATCCCTCCCCGCTTCTCAGCTGCGCAGCCCGATTCGCTTAATTACACCCATCCATTCCCCTACAATTTTCATTATCTCTCTCTCTCTCTCTTTCTCCAAACGTACATATTTCTCGACTATCCTCTCGTCCCCCAACGTAATCCCTCCGCCTCGGTTTCTCCCGACTCTACCTCTCTCCCCACGTATCTTCGTCCTCCATTCGCGCGGAATGCCAGCTCTGCTCTCTCTCTCTCTCTCTCTCTCTCTCTCTCTCTCTCTCTCCACCTCTTTTCTCTCTCTTTCTCTCTCGAATACGACATCCCCGCGTGTATATCCGACCCCGAGCTTGGCGCGCTCAGCTTCTTTCAGCGAGCAGCGCGAGGCGGACTAAATAAAATTCAAAATTTATGGAAAAGCGGGACAGGTTCTCTGCCTGCGCGCGAGAAGATAGGGGAGCTATCGAGTGCCGCGTGGGAGGCGTACGACGACGACGACGACGATGGGAATTTACGTACGTGCTCGAGACCGTACGTAAAGATTTCAGCCGCTGGAAAGAGAGAGATAGCGAGGGGAGAGAGAGAGGGAGAAAGGGAGGACTGAAAAAGTGGAACTAAAGTGTTAAGCAACCGAGCATTTTTGACATGTTTATGAGCTTTCTTGTATGTATGAATAGAATTTGTTTTTGGTTGGTCAGCTCTCGCTTTTTCCTTTTGGAGGCTTAGAGTGTGAGAGCGGCTTTGATTGGCGGAGAGGAGAGCAGAAGAATATGGGGAGAAGCTCGAACAAATTATGCTTTTTATCGCCATCGGTGATTTGTATAATGGAACCGAGTCAGTTCGTTGAATCCCGGGAGGAAGAGGTTTTTTATACTACGGCTAAAACGTTGTAGATGCGGATATAATGTGTGCGTTTTAAGCTGTACCTGCTGTATGGGCTGCTCAAATTATTTATTATACGCGCGTTTGTAAAATCTTTCTCATTTTTCAAGGATTATTTATCGAAGGTCGCGGCAGTATACACCGAAAATTATGAGCTTACTTCACCAGAAAAAACGTTTTTCTGAAGAAACGGCCAGAGACCGCAGAATTTTTTTAAAATGGCGTGGCAATGACTAACGATAATTCTTCCTCCGTTACTTTTCCACCGTCGCCTCTAATCTGTCCAAGTGACTAACAATATTTTACAATCAAGCTAACGTATTTTGCAGCCGTACGCCGCGGTATATAAAATATACATAAGAAAATGCAAAAATCAAACCCGCCTCACTTCAGCGAAGCCGATCCAAATCACGATTCCGCATAAATTCCGTCCGAGTCACGAGCGCACTCGTCACGACATGCGCCCACTCCGCGGCGCAAATAATTTCCTACCCGATGACAATAGCAGCAACTCGCGTTTTTTTTTCTCTTTATTCAATCACTAGGTGCGCGCGCAGACACACGTGGGGGATGAAGGTGAGCGCCGAGGAGTCGCTGGAAATGAGCGAGCTCGTAAAAATCCACCGAAACGCAGGCAATTTCCAGGAGCGGGAGAGAAGTTTGCCTGGCAACTTTCTCAGACTCGCGGCGCTGGGAAAATATCGGCCGCGGCTTCTTTTTTTTTTCTTCTTTTCTTTTTCTTTTCCCCGGCCGCGAAAAGAAAGAGGCATTCCGCGCGCGCGTGCGCGCCGGCCAGTTTTGCATTCGGTCATTCGTCGGCCGAAGCGCGGCTGTGCCTTTTTTTGCGCGACGTTGCTTAACGCTCGATTTAAGTGGCGTCTTGAGAGCCCGACTCGCCGAGGATTATGCGGAACTGGGAAGTAACAATCACGGGGTCGGATGAGAATGATGATGGATGAGATTTTTTTTCCTCGACGGAGAGAGGAGCTATCGAGCGTTTACGGCGAGCTCGGCACGGCGGTTCGCTCGTTTCCCTGATTTTGAAAATTTTCATAGTCTTAATGTATTCAGGATTTTCTGTCTGTAAATTATAATAAACCGCCGCGATAAAGTGAAGTATTTCTTTTAAAAAAATTTAATTTCCCGCAAACTCCCCGCGACGCGAAGTAGGAAAGAAGGAGCATTAACCCAGTTTTCCGCTGCAGTTGTCGAGGTGTAAATTTTATATTACTTGTTAATACTACTTTGGACGTAAATAAGTTGGAACTTAGCGATTGAATCCTTCCTCCCGCAGATTTTTGTCGAAAACTAATTCCGTATAAAATAAAGCAGACTAAACTAAAAAAGCTCCCGAGCGCCAGTTTCTCAAAACACGGCGCGTCCCGCAAAAAGCGGCAGAGAGCCGCGTGCATGCACTGCCTAAAACAGGGTGCGTCCGCTTAGAAAGTGAACGGGACAAGCAAAAACCAGCAGCGGCAGCCGCGCCGTTTAGGCCCATCATCGTCGACTCTGGTTTAAGAGCAATTAAGGAGCGCGCGTGTGTATCGGAGACGATGTCGGGGAAAATAAATATTTCCCACGACGAGAGCCCGGGGAGATTCGCGGGCTCGCTTTGGCTCGCGCGCGCGCGCAGCTACAAGTAGGCAATCATTATTCCTCGTAAACGTTCGCGAGGCGCACTTTTACTACTGCGCACCGCGCGGCCCTCGAGGAAGCTGACCCGCTTCCTCCTCCTAGACGCGTGCAGGCAGGCAGCCAGTCTCTCTCCCGCCGATTTCGGATCTCGACTTTTTTGCGGCGCAATTTTTAAAACTGGCAATCAAAAGTAATGCGCGCCTCTGTACCGAGCATTTGCACATCAAAGGGTAGTTAGCTCGAATGGGCTTGTTCTTTTTTTTTTCTTTTTTTTGTGTTGCCGGCCGGCGAGGAGAAAAAAGGAGGGAGAACACAGAAGTTCGTGCGCGCCGCGCCGCGCAGTGCAGTTCGTTTCATGTCAATGTTTACACTTTCTCTAAATATCGTTCATAAATTTTTACGAGCGCGAGTCATTTCGGATTGTTTAAGATTCTATTGGATCATTGTGTGCGCTCCCGGCCGCGAAAGTAGCAATTTTATAAATCATCAGATATTCTCTACTTTTTTTTTATTAACGGGCTTTTATTGCCGCCCATAACCTCCTCGGAAACTGTCGATAAAAAAAAATATTGTTTTCGATAATTGGGGTAGAGATTGCTGTAATTCGGTAGTTGCTCCTTCGCGAACTGTATTGCAGACGTATAATGAATTGCAGGGGTTTTAAGGAAATGCGCAGACTGAAATGGGATATAAAGCTGTCCAATAAAGTTATTAAATATAATAAATTTTCATTCTTAAAATGAATTATTTAGCTTTTAAAATTTCTATTTACTTGCGTTTACATTTAAGTAATTTAGTTACAAGTTATAAAATAATAGTTACGCCCATAAAATCTGTGCGTTATACAAATAATAAAAATTATAAATTATCAAAAACAGATTTATTAACAAGTGTAATCTTATTAAGATTTCCTTTCAATAATAATTTTTGGTGATAGTTATTACATTAAATATTAAAATTAAATTTATCAAAGAATATTGTAGCAAAGCATTACTAAAGAAACTATTTTTTCATTTCCAATTCGATTCCAAGACGAGCAATTAAAAATAAAATGATATCCAGCAACTTTATTCGAGCCCGGCAGCTCGCCCCGAATAGTCTCGGTGGAAAGCGTCCCTTACACTATAGTGCAAGGCAAAGATCAGAGAGCCGGAGCGAAAGAGAGCATGGCTGCCGCTCGGCGGCGGGCGATGGCGCGGTATATATATTCCATCGGCGTTCTCTCTTTTTCCCCTCCGATTTCAGTTCTCTTTCTGCTGCTCTCTCGCTCTCCTCCCCCCTCTCGTACGTATACCCTGCCCCTTGGCTCGGCTCCGCTCTCCGCCATGTCCGCAGAGAAACGCTATTCGGAAAGCGGAGAAAGAGAGAGAGAGAGAGAGAGAACGAGTCGATGGCTCCGAGCTGCCTTGCGCTATAACAGAGAGTCGGTCGCCCGTGAGTTCTCCACCTCCTCCTCCTCTCGCTTCTTCTTCTCGTTCGTTCTCTTCCCTCGGATCGAGTTTAAGTTAAAAGCCTTCGAGCGAAAGACGCGAAGTTCAAATCGAGCCGCCATGACATTATGCTCGGCTGTGCTCGCCGCTTGATAACTCGCTGTTTGCTCTGCGCTCGCCTTTTTATTGCTTGCTTTTTTTTATGGCTCTCTGCTCTCTCTCGCTTTTGGATAATATACTCATTATTTGCGGGCAAAGTTTGGCCGGCCAGATTCGGCCTTCCATTACTCTTATTGGTACGTTTATTGCGAGGCGAGTAATAGGTTTCCTTTGTAGGGCTTTATGAAGACTCGTTAAGCCTTCTAAAATATTAAACAATATAATATAGAATTAACAACTAATAATTGCATTTTATCCAGATATTTTGCAGTTGTGTTTTACATTTCTGCGATTCAAATCTTGATGTTCAATGCAAAGAAAATCCCGGAATGATATAAATAGCCGTTGCAGAATCAACTGCATTGAAATGGATTATAATTTTGCCAAAACTGAAAATCACGTCGAATAAAACTAAAAAACAAGCGCTTTACAAATAATCGTCAATTATTCCCTAAGTATACGCTTTCAAAAACGTTCTTTTATTTCATAATAGGTATTACAGAGAGCCTATCGCGGGACTTGTCTATATATATAACCGAGCGTCAAGCGTGTACTCAATCCTTTCACAGCTGCAAGACAACGGAGAAGGAAAGTTACCTTGACATAAATATATTCAAGTTTTCTGCCTGCGCCTAATCATCATCCTGTCTGTAATCATTACGATACTTTTATGACGTAAAGTTCCATCATAATGGCTTTTCAGCGGAAAAATGCTTACAAGCCTTTTTTTCTCTCCGCGCGCGCGCGCGCTCGGCGGCGCAAAAAGTCGGAATAAATTATGGGAATATTGCTGCTTAGCATTCTAAAATACGATCTTTCACTTTTAACCTTTAAAAAGCCCGCGGTCTCTCTCTCTCTCTCGGCAAACAAAAAGGTGATCGGACCCATAAATAATCCGGCGCGAATTAATAAATTCTCAATTTACATTAAACGAAGCAGGTCGAGAAACGAGCCGCGGCCGCGCGTAATCGCAATTGCCGCGCTGCCCAAAAGAAGAAGCAGCGACGGCGGCGGCGGCGGCCGCAGCAGCAGCAGCAGCCCGCATGCGGCGAGCATATGCCCACGCATACCTTCTCCTCCCGGTGGCGGCCATTTTGAATTCCTCGCGGCTCTCGAGCGGCCTGCTGCTCTCGCGGATGCGCTCGGACGGTTTTATTTTCCAAGTGTCAAAAAGTCCCGAGCGAGCGCTCGCGGGCAATATTGTTGATACTTGATGTTGTGCCATCCTCTCCTCTCCTCTCTCTCTCTGCCCTCGAGTCTCGGATTTCTCCTGCGCCGGCTCGAGCTCTTTTTTCTCGGCAGAAAAACAGCGCGCGCTTCGATCGCGTCGGGAGAGAGAGAGAGAGAGAGAGAGAGAGAGAGAGAGAGCTGCGAGCACTTTTGCATGTTCTGTTGCTCGTTTCGGAGCTTGCACACGTGCGTGCACACGCAGCGCAGTGATATACAAGCGTAGCCCAAGGCGGCCCTCATCTATATGCTCGCGTCCTTCCTGCTTCACTGCACGGTCTGCACTGGGCTTTTTTTTTCTTCTGCCTCCGCGAGCCGCACTTTATGCTGATCCGTATTGCTGAATATTTAGCCGCCGCGAGGCGATGCCAGATACGAGAGCGGTGTCGCGCGGTTTTATTCGAAACTTTATTTCGGGACATTTTATTCGTCGCGGGGAAATGATCCGTTGATGGACAGTGAACTGGGCAGAAATTTATTAAACTTTTTATCGAGAGGCGCGGAGCGGAAATTTTAAACAATTCTTGGTAGGATTCGACTTCGGTTTGAGAGAGTACTATACAATTATAGTTTTTAATTTTGGTATTTAATAGAAGAAGGCGCGAAGAAAGATTTTTTTATCAGTATATTTAAAGTGTTGTCGAAATTTCTTAATTTCAATGCCGCACGAAAGGGAAGCTAACGGTCGAAGGACAATGGCTCTGTTACCCTACCGCTGACCCTGGAAGTGCAATTTATGGCCGGGCCGAGTGAGCCGGATGCTTAGAAAACTCTTTATTGGAGCAAAAAATAAGGGTACACTTTGTGTCCCAGGATTACAAGAAACAGATCCTCTTCCCTTCGGCGCTCTGACCTTGTCATGAGAAAATAAATTATCCAAAGACGCGCTGGTCTCAATGACAGTTTTTAGAATTTCGCTTAATTTGTTTTCTGAAGAAATAAGGAGGGTGGGAAGACCTTAGAATTCAAGGATCTCTTTTTTATAAATGCAGCTATAATCTGCATTTATAAAAAAAAAGTCTGAAAAACAATTCAAATGACGATGATAAATAAAACAACAGTAGCTTATATATAGATTTTCTAAAAATTCTGTCGAGTTCAAAATAATAATTCATCATCTGACGTGTTCTAGTTTCTCTCATCGCAATAACACAATCAAATATTACTCAATCTCTTGTTGAATTAAAACAGTGTAACCGACCCAAGTAGTCTCCTATAAATCAGCGAGGAAATGCAAATTAATATCTTTATGAGCAAAATATTGTTTTGAATTATGTAAACTATGTGTGATATACGTACTTACCTTTAAAAAAAAGCATTTTATATCAGAATAAATGTCGATGGATTATTACTCTGTTAAAAGTCAATAAATAATCAACGCTTTGATTCGGAATTATCGATGCAAACTTTTCTAAAATAAACTATTTGTAACAAATTTGAATGTATAAAAATTAAAAGCTCACTATGCGTGACATATGAATTGCAATTTATACGTGGTTTCACCTTTCATTTAATTTGCAATTTAGATATCTGATTGATTGACTCGCGCTTAACATTTTTTTTTAAATTTTTAAGAATTTTTAACAAAATATTTTCAGTTATCTTGTCCGGTTAAGTACACGCAGCTTTTCCTTCAATATTTCGTTCAAATTTGCAAGGTGTAGTATATTAATAATTTTTCAAGTCAATTTTATGACTATTCTAAATTATGTGCGCAAGTGGTCATTTTTTATTCAAGAAACCTTTTACCATACAATCCTGAAAAATAAAATATTATCAGTCCACTTTTTTAAATTCAACCTTTTTATAAAAAAAAAAAATTTTTTATTTTTTTTTTTTTATTTATTTTAACAATAATTCTGTAGGGTTCACTTATTCAAATGGATTTATAAAAAGCACAATTTTGTGCAATAAATCTCTAAGAACTCATCGTTTTTATCCTGCTTATTAATAAATTTATTCAAACGTTGAATGTCCGACCACATATCGAGCATTATCACTAAAAAAATTAAAGGCAATAAATAGATGCAAGCAATTTCTAAAGGGATACGCAGTAGAATAACGCCGTAAATAAAATCGAAACTAAAAGTATTTACGGTCAAATAATTAGAATGTAAGTGTCAGATTTTAGAGCACGAAATGGTCCAGTGCATTAGATTTACGATCGAGCCGGATTTCCTTACAATTATAAAGATGTTTTACATGCTTACCACGCTAAAGTGTATCAAGCAATTACATTATATTACGCCTCTTTTGAATAATTGCATTATTAGATGAGAAAGAAACGTAAACGTAGAAAGTGCAGCCCCCAGGAAGAGCACTAACTCGTCCTAAACGCCGGAGTACCATAAACCATCCTTTTTCATCACAGTAAACTTTTACGCATGTTTTCATTCATTTCTCCCGCACGCGCGCAACCACCAAGAGAAAGATAATAAACTGTCCTTTCTTTTTTTCTCCCAGAAATTGCCCTCGTAAAGCAATAAAAACCGATCGCGCGCGATCTCAAAGGAAATTCCGCGCTCGCGCGCGCCGCCGCGAGCGGCCTCGGCCGGTCATTAGCAAAATTGTATAAAAAATCGTTTAATACTCGCGTAAATTATCCCAAGCAGCTTTCCTTCTCGCTTCGGCATGTCATCACCTGCACGGCACGCAGCGGAGAGCTCCGCCGCTTCGTTTAGGGAATACCCCTCTCTCGGCCGCGAGGAGTATAAAGAACGGTATAAGCGAGAGGGAAGAGGGATCGGGCACACGTCGCCCGCCGTGCAGAAGCGTAACTTAGTTGCGCCGTATATAGTTATACCCCCATAAAGCGCCGGCGGGCCAACGGTAAACGGATCGCTGTAATTACGATTACGACAATTCGCTTTGCCTGGCTAATTGTTCGGCTCGGCTAAAAAAGCTCGGGCTCCCTCTCTCATCGCCGCGGCGAGTTTATTAGCGGTTGAAATGCTTAATACGTGCTTACCGAGGAGAGCGGAGTTGTAATTGGTGTCCCGCCATTACCGGCTCCTGCCGACGCCGCCGCCGCCGCCGCCGCCGCAGCCGCGGATCCGTATACGGCGGAATATTTCTATCTATACGAGTAGAAAAGTAGACGGTCGCCATTAACGACTCGCACGGCAACAGCAGCCGAGCGTAGGCCGCGCCGAGAGCCGGGGCCGAGTGAAAAACCAGCGGAGGAGCCGCTCTAAACAAATTACATAGCGCACCGACAAGCCGCGGGGCAATAAATTCAGATGCTTGCTTGGGAACGTCATTAATCTGAGCGAGCGGCGGAGAGAGAGAGAGAGAGAGAGCCTTAAAAAAAAAGGTCGATGGAAGTTGTAAACAAATTGGATCTAATGCTATGGATGCGCGGCTTTTTCGACGGGGAGGCAGAGGGCAAAAAGCTTCATTCTTTCCCGCGAGGAGGAAGATTCGCTTAATTGACTGCTGCGTGTTTATGGAATTTAATACCATAACCCCGCGGGATGGCTGGCGTTAAGTTTAATGATGAGAACGTTCGGAGAAGGAAAAAAAATCGGCTCGGATCGAGTGTGTACTTTGCTAAGAAGATAATAAAGTTCAGATTTCATTGGGAAATCAAAGCATCCCAATCGGCTTGAGTGTATTTGCGTTAGAAAGCACAATCAAATCTCTCGAGTAGTCGAATTGCCCATTACGTATCTTTGTGTATTCGTTCGAGAAGGTTTCGGTAATTATGATATTAAAATGTTATTTTCGAAACATCTCTTTATAATAAACTAAATTATTAAAGTAAATTATTTTGAACCAGAAAAAATAAGCTTATAGATAATATTAAATGCTTATCAAGGCTATTCTTTTATAGAGAAGATTCGCAAGTCATGCAAAGTAATTTCTTGAACTAGTTTTTTCATGTTGTATTTATAGGATCGATCTTTCCAAAGTATAGCTTTATTTTTAATTGCGTTTAAATACTGCCGGCGAGATTCGAGCCTTAATGAAATCGGTTTGCATTGAAAAATTGTAAACGTCCGCGCACCAAGATATACCGAGATTATTTGTCGTGCAACGAGAATAGACTTCTATATCAACTTGCTATGTTTAGAACGGTGAAATCGCGTCGGCGCCTTAACGCCAGACCTTTATGGCCAGCGACATGTTCGCATATAAACTTTAATTTGCAAGTCTTAAATTTTGTCATCAACAATTTCCAGGAAGTATTAATTATTAGATTTTTCATTTCTACAAATTTATTACGAGAATTGCTTCATTAGGTTACGGCATTAATGCGTATGTATTTATGTCATTGTTGCAACTCATAGTGTATAAAATAATAGCAGTTTATTATAATGTCACGTTACTTCCACGGGTATATAATTAAAATGAGAAAGTTATTCTTTCTGAAAATGTTTGTACATGTTAATTAGTAACAATAACTTATCCCGTCTCGGTATAACGTAACCAGTAGGATCCACATCAGCAAATTAGATTGTCGTGTATATTGTTAAAATGTATTTTTTAAATAATAAATAAATAAAGAAATAAAATAGTTTTTACAAAAGTAATTACATCAGGACCACCCGTACATGTTATTATAATAAGGTTCAGCCATCTATTTATATATTTTACTCGAGGAAAACTCCGAGATTTACTTGGAAGCTCCGAGGGGGTGGTCCACAAACAGCCCAAGCCACATCAAGGCGGCGTGTTTAGCTAATGCAATCTCCGAGTCGACAACAGCCACCCTTTGTTTATGTCGTCGGCGTCGGAAGTTTATGGATCCACTTCTTTCTTACTGGGAAAATAACTTTTCATCCGCGCGTAGCAAAGGAACCACCCTTCTCATTTGTGCCCCCCCCCCTTCCCTTCTTCGGCCGCGACTCGCTGATTCCCTTTGACAAATGTATATCTGTACATATCAGAGTACTTTTGCAATGCCGAGTGGTCTGGCTGGCATTAAATGCTTTCATCGTTTTTACCGACGTCAGATTTCCCTATTATCGACCCGTGCTGATTCCCGCTGGGTTCCTCCCCCTTTCGGTAGATGTCAGCGTCGTCGGCGATTATTTTTTGAACGGGATTTCAACGTCGTGCGGGCCTGGGGAACTTTGAAGTACCGACTTTTACCGCATTGTGCAGTGCGGCAATGGTAACAAGAAGTTTCTAATGTGGTGCAGGGTACATGCAGGTATAATGTACTTTAATTTAATATTTAAATTTTAATGCTTTTAGGTTGAATTAAATAGAAGGTAGTAAAAGAATTGCATTCGAATTCACTATTTCTAGACTTTATTTAATAGAAATAATGGTATAGTTAAGTACACTTTACGCTGATAAAAAAAACTACATTTATCAAAGATTAAAATAAATTACTTTCATCTTTAGATTCTAATTATTTTATTCATAAAATTTAATTTAAGAAATCACATTTTTTTTGTCTTAAAGTATATAAATCTCAATGGAAGTTTTTCTAGTTTTACAAATAAGATAAAAATAATGATTTTAAATAGCCAGTGATTTGTATTACAATAATTTATTTACAACAAAATTCCATTTTACAAATAAAATAGTAAAAATATATCGCACTTTTCGATGAATTACAAATTACGAAATAAAATAAATTTGATTGAAAATCATATTATATAAAAAAAAGCAGGCATAAATGAAAGAACAGCAGCCGTCAGTGAATCAAAATTTTCAATCTTTATTTAGCCAATTTTCAAGAAATCTTTCATCTTTTATTAAATATAAAAACGTCAGATAAAAAAACTCAATACAGAACAAAACATTGGCAGCGTTATTCCATTCCCCGGCAAGCGTCCAATCTCAAGATCAAGCGCAACTTTCGTAGCTTATTTTTTCCTCCTCTTTTCCGTATTTTCTACAACATTCTCCTTCGATGAGATTTCGCAGATATATAGACGCACAGGCGGCATTAGCCTCCACGGTGCCATTCATTTTTATACCCTCGTTTCCATCTTCGTCCATTTACTTTCTTAAAAAGATTCCATCGCGCTGTTCCGCCGCCGCCGCCGCCGCTCCTCTCCATCATTCTCTGTATAACAATGATGGCCAGGCGGAGGGTAGGTCCCTATTTCCCGCTCTGGCGGCCTCCCCCTCGTGCCTATATTTTTCCGCAGGCTCGCATCTTGCTGGAAGGCGCAAAAAATGCTAAGTTGTCGCTTGCTCTCTTTCTGCCTGTTATTTATCGCCTTGCTTCTTTCTCCCCCTCCTCTAAGCTCCGAAGCAAATCCGGAAAACCAATGCGGTTGGCTCCACCCTGCTCTGCCTCTCTTTTCCTCGGCTCCTGCGTCACTCCCTCTCTCTCTCTCTCTCTCTCGGTCTCTCTCTCTGATCCTCTTACGCAGTTAGCAAAATCCTAGTCCCGGCTGCCTGCCTGTCTGCTTTTCTTTCTTTTTTTCTCCCGCGCAGGAAGCGGTGGGAAGGGACGCCGTCGTACTCTTTCCGGATGTCTTGGATATGGCGCTCACGTAGCAATCCCTAAAATCAACTTCCTCGGCATTTTCAGAGATATTTTAGCTTTCTCTTTGCATTATAAGACCTGAAAGCACGTATTGCGCTCTTTTATGATGTTTAATATTTAAGGTTTATTTAGCAGGGTTACAAAGTTAAGGTTTCCTTCTGTACATGAAAAATATTGTGTATGTGCTCTTTTAATTTTCGTTACTTATTGAACAACAATATCAAATAATACGTTCCGATCAAATAATTGAATTTAAAAGCCCAAAATAAAATTTATTTTCAGAAAAAAGTGTAGCATCGATAAGCCATTTTGTACGAAGTTGTGTTTTCACTAACCGTCAGAAGTAATCAGTGGAAAAAAGAAGCTTAGCGCGCGGGACGGAAAGTTTTATTTAAAAAGTTTCTCGCTGACTCCTCGGCGAAGAATTTAAAGGACTTCTCGCACCGGCAAGATAGAAAATCCGACGGGGGGGAACGCTGAATCGCAGATAGGAAGGATCCCCAGACTTTCGTCGTCTACCCGGGGAGAGATAGAACGCTCCTCCTCGCCCCGCAAACGAGACAGACAGAGAGTCGAAAGGAAGGAAGTGAAAGCGGACGGAGAGCTCTCTGCGGAGGCGGGAGCCCGGAGCTGCTGGCTTGCTGCCTCTCATTAAGCTAAATTGTCTCCCAGGATGAGCTTCCTTAATTACTTGGCCCTTTCCGCTCGGGCCTGATACCTTTTACACGCGCGTTCCTATCTCCGAGGAGCGACGCGAGTTTCTACAATTTATTTCGGACCCCTCCCGTGTGATTTAAGCCCCTGCGGATAGAGGAGAGGCCTTTATTGAACGCGCCGTAATGAATCGGATTTTTCGCCGCGCGCGCTCCGCCCGTATATATGAGGGTAACAAAAGGTACGGTGCGAGCGTTATTTGCTTTTTAGAAAGTCGCCGAGGAGGAGCGGAAGCTTCCGGTAAAAGTTTCAAAATGGCGAAAGCGATTTTCACCCGATTTAATAATGAAAATTCGTGGGAACCGCCGGGAGCTTCGTCCGCCGCGACGTTACAGAGCGAGCATAAATGCCTTGGCGATTACCGTTAATTCCTAGGAAATTTTTTTATTATTAAAAGCGCGTCTCCGCGGTGAGGCAATTCGAGAAAGATAAGATTCACGACAATTTTTCTAGATTAAAGGAGCACATTTACATTTTTTAGAAATCTTTTACACGTCCAGAATAAGATTAACTTTTATATACGGGTAAGAAAAAAACTGCTACCATTTCTCGACAACTGGTATAATTGTAGAAAAAAATTCTAACTAATCACTCCCCTTAAGTACGCTCCGCGATAAAGCCGAAACATAATTCCGCCCGAAGCGCAATTATCTTTAGAGCGTTCGAAAATGCCGATAGCGATAGGCTCGCGTGCATTAAGATACTCTGAGAAGCCATCGGGACGGCGGCGGCGGCAGCGTCGGCGGCGGCGCGCAAAGGAGGAGGGTTTTTGCGATCGGCGTATAAAGAAGCATAAGAAAGCGAGAGGGGGAGAGGTAGAGGCAGCGAGAGGGAGATAAGGTGGGTGGAGGTGCACCCTCTAAATATGCTAATACCTTCAGCGCGGGGTAATGAGTTCTTCGCGCCGCTCTGATCCGGCCGACTACTATGCATACATATTCCGTCATAAACACGGCGCACAGATCGCTTTATACGCCGCTCTGCGCGCCGACGCTCGCTCTCCCCCCTCCCCCCTCTCTCTCTCTCTCTCTATCTATCGCCGGTTCCGCGATGCCTCTCTGTGCGTCTGTACGAAAATAGTAATCGATGCGAAATTAAAAGGAGAGAGGGAGAAGCTAAAATCGGGGGAGGCAGCTAGGTAGAGGAAAAGTTATTGTTTTTTTCTTTTGGGATAAATAGAAATTTTGACGCGATTTAACTCGGTGTAATTGATATCGTTGAATTATTTTGAAAGGTGGCAGTACAGTGATTCTCTTCGCGTAACAAAGGTCATTAACATTGAATAAAATTTTACATGCCAATAAATTTATTTATTGGTAATTTAAATTCCTTCGTCAATTATTAAATCACGTAATAAAAATAATCGTGCGCTTTATTTGTTCTTCGGCGATTTAATGCGGATAATAACAAGCATTACTTTTCATTTCTTCCGTGAAAAGGTGAAATGGAAAATGGCCGTTGCTTTCCACAGGTAACAAAAAGCGGCTTTTTCTGAAAAAGGAAAACCAAAAAAAGAACAAAAAAAAATAATTTAAATTCCGAAACTATCTCGACATCATCTGGGTAGAAAAACGTCCATCGCGGCCCAAAAATTAGTAATGGTTCCGAGTTTTATCTGTTTTCCATTTGCTCTCAAAGCAGCCGGGAGGCAGCCAGGAGAGGTATCCACCACCTGAAAAATAAAAAGTTCCACGCAGGCCCGTAAAAAGGCGTGACGCATCGATAATCACATAAAGCCTCTCTCTCTCGGCAGAAATATAAAAATATACGTCATACGTCCAACAGCTGATACAGCAGGCAGCTCCGGCTCGCAATCATGCAGTTTAATAATAAGTCGCAACTGTCGAGCGCGACCCCTCGCGTCGGCCGGCGGCCATTTACGCAGGGGTAGGCGGGGGCGGGAGGGGGGGGGGGTCCGACGCTTGGCGTTAATGCCAG